>JALJVW010000142.1:31912-65322 GCA_024865655.1 Emberiza elegans | reverse complement strand
GACTGACCATAGCAATAGGGGCTGGTGATGGTTACCATGGAAACTGCCGACCATAGCAACAGGGGCTGGGGAGAGTTGCCTGCTAAGGATCAGATTTGTCACAGGCCCTCAAAGAGGTTCCATGGGGACTTTCCAAGAGTCTTCAGGCTGGAGAGCTGGAATGTCACAGGCACAGACAGGGGCTCCATGGAGACCTCCCAGGGCTTTCTGGTGATGGTAAGGAGCCCTGTGGTCAGAGGCAGTCACACCCATTCCATGGTGACATCCCAGGGCACCTTGGGCTGCAAAGGCACTGATCTGTCACAGGCACTCACACGGGCTCCACGGTGACATCTCAGGAGTCCCCAGGCTGCCAAAGAGCTGGGATGTCCCAGACAATCACAGGGGTTCCTGTCATGGGCACAGTGGGAGCTTCAGGCGAAGTTTATTACAGAAGCTCCTGTTGGATCACAAGTTGAAGAAAGGATCCCCAACAGCCTCCACAGATCCCCAAATGTCACTGTTGAGTCAGAGGAGACACAGACTCAGACCAGAAGTCTAAGGGTTAAAAGCCACCCTTTCATTCAATCCTCTTCTTTTATATCTTGGTTTTCTACAGGTGCACCTCATTCGTCATTTAATGAACACATTTCACATGATTGGCCAATTAAGACAACACCCTTCAGTAAACAATTTTATGGAATAAAGCCAACTTAATTCAGACATTGTCGGGACACCAGTTATTGATGTTTGGTTTATATTGGGCCTTTCTGGGGGCTCCCTGGATGGGGGAAACCCTTCTGGAGCAGTTTCTGTGCCAGGTAAAAGGAAATGCATGGGACTTTTTCATTCTTCAGCTTCCTGTTTATTGTTATTTTATCTAAAGTTTTACATGCTGTCCACACCAGGCTAAGTGCGCTGGAAAAGCACCTCAAAATGGCTCTAAAATGTACAGTTTCAAGGTCCTTTATAGTTTTATCATCCAATTAACTCTTAAAATGTACATTATTTCTACTTATTGACCAATAACTCATCCCTTAACTGTCCACATAACCTCTGCACTGTGCTTTCTTTGACCAATCACCCTGTGCCACCAACACTGCAGGAAATGGAGTAGGTGAAGGAGAAGACAGGGACTACATCCAAATTCCTCCATCTTGCTTCCTGTGGGAACTCAGCACATCACTCCGGATGTCCAGAGCTACCGAGAGAACCCCTGGGGGGCTCGGAGGTCCTGGAATGTTGCCAAAAGCACTTGGTGGCTTGACTTTGACCCTTCTAGCAATGTGCCACCTGTGTGTGAGCACATGGGAATCACTTGGGTTTGAATGGTGCAGGAATAATATATTTACAGGACGAAATATAGATTTTAGGATTTTTGGTACAGGGGGGTTATGGAGACAAGATGGAGGAATCAGGGCCTGCCTCATGGTCCTTCCTTCTTCTTCTTGTCATCCATCTTCTGTGGTGATGTTGGCACTTTTGGATTGGTTCATGGTGAAGGTGCACTTGCTAACAAGGGTGAAAGGTATTGGGAATAAAAGGTAAATATGTTATATGTAGTTTTTACTATAAAAAGACACAGCCGCCCCGTGGGCGGTCAGAGAGCCTCAGACTGTATTGCTGAACTGACCTCGTCAGGGCAGGAGAAAATTTTTTACAGATAAGATAAAATAAACAACCTTGAGACTGAGAAATGAAGAGCCCTGACTCCTTCTTTAAGCGCCGGGCTGGGAAAAGAGACTTTCGAACTTTTCTCGGGGTCACTCTGATAAGATAATGATCCCGACAGCTTCCTATCCAAACTATACTAAAAATCCCAAAACCTAAATTTCTTACCCAAGTTACATGCTATACTACCCTCTAATGTATTTCACAATTTAGTAAATTCTAATCTATCTCAAAGTCTTGGAAGTCCTCTCCATGGACGAAGGTGAAAGGCAGTGTTTTTCTGGGGGTCAGGACCCCTCAGAGCAGACAGAGAAATATTCCCTGTGCCCTGGATTCCCACATATTTAACCTAAAATCCTTTAACCCTCAACATGTGAAGTTACCCAAAAATGTTCCAGGTAGACAGGATTAGAAGGAGAAGACATAGAGAACAACAGAAAGACAGAACAACCATAGAAAGACATGCACAAAGGTACCAACAGCTGGGGTTCCAGCACTGCCAACAGAGGAACCCCAGGAGAAGGCAGGACCCAGACCATGGGCTGGCCTCGTGCTCCGGCTTTTAACGCCCTGGACCTTCTGTCCTAGGGTGGGACTGCCAGTTGCTTTGTCCAATCAGAGTCAGGGTAGGTACCACCAGCTAGTGTGTGATTCATTGACAGCTTGGCTAATCAGAGCTGGGTTAGCACTGCCTGTTGTGTGATTGACAGCTGGGCAATTAATGTTAGCACCACCCCTGCTGTGTGATTGACAGCTCTGCCAGGCCAGGGCTGGGGGCGGGGCTCTGTCCCACCACAAACCAAGGCCTGACTCACCCCTGGCCCCACTAGGGGATTCTGAGCATCCCAAGGTGTCTCGGGACATTGATCTCATCCAGCCTCTGACAATGACCATGGTGACACTATGGAACCTCATGGAACCATGGGTCAGTTGTGACAATGGAGATCCAAGGACACCACAGTGAGACTATGGAATCTCATGGAATCAAGGAGACCATTGTGCAACTGAGGGGCCCTATAGAAGCAAGGGTCAATGATCAAACTGTGGTTTGATTGTGATTGATTTAAAATAGAAACAAGGAACCATTGTTGACACAGTGGGATCACATGGAGCCAAGGGACCACTGTGATTTTGTTGGGCCTCATGAAACCAAGAAGCCATTGTGACATTGCAAGACCTCATGGAATCAAGGAGACCATTGTGACAGTGTGGGACTCCATGAAATCAGGGGAACATGGAACAGGTCTGCCTGGTTTGGCCTCCTGGGGGCTGTCTGACAGGTCCCACTGAATTTGGCATGTCAAGGGCCACTTCCCATCTGACCATGAAGCACTGGGGCTCTGTGCTTTTCTTCCTATGGAAAAGAACTGTCTTTCTTGTCTAGGCTCCAATGGCTGAAATTAGGATTCCACCTCTAAAATTCCCTATATCCAAGGGTTTCTCCCAGATAAAATCTGCCAATACAATCAAGTCTGGCTGGCCTTGGCCTCTGGTGACTGCCTCTCATCTGCCCCTTCCTATGGAGACCACTGGGACACTGTGAGGCGTTATGGGAAACCATTGTGACACTGTGGAGGAACTTGTGGAACCAAGGGGATCATTGTGACACTGCAGGCCCATGGATCCAAGGGTCCATTGTGACACTGTGGAGTCTTGAGGAACTATGGAGACCATTGGACACTTTGGGAACCAAGGGAAATGCAGGGGACATTGTGACACTGCAGGGTACCATGGATCCAAGGGACCACTGTGACACTGTGGGGCCTCATGGAACCAAGGACATCATTGTGGTTCTGTTGGGCTGCATGGTCCCAGGGGGCCAGTGTGAAGCAGCAGGGCTTTGTGGAACCAAGAGGCCATTGCTGCATTTCAGGGCCTCGTGGAGCCAAAGGGCCATTGTGATCCTGCAGGGCACCATGGACCCATGAAGAGCATTGTGGCATTGCAAGGCCCCATGGAATCATGGAGAGTATTGTGACACTGTGGGGCCCCATGGAACCAAAGGAACATGGTGACCCTGCAGCGCCTCATGGAAGGATGGGGCCATTGTGACACTATGGGAAGTTGTGGAACCAAGGGAATCATTGTTGCACTACTGGGCCCCAGTGGAACCAAGGGGCCATGGTGACAGAGAGGAGCTGTATGGAATTGAAAGACCATTAGGACACTGTGGGGCCTTGTGGAACCATGGAGACCATTAGAGATCTGTAAGGACTTGTTTAACCAAGGGGCCATTATGACACCAGAGGGCATCGTGGAAGCAAGGAACCATTGTGACACTGCAGGGCCCTGTGGAACCAAGGGAACATGAAATAGGTGTGGCTGCCTTGGTCTCCCAGGGGTCACCTGACAGGTCTGGCTGACCTTGGAATGTGGAAGGCCACTCCCATCTGCCCCTGAAACACTGGGGCTCTGGGCTTTTCCTTTTTATGGAAAAGAACTGTCCATTTTTCCAGGCATCCATGGCACAAATTTGGATTCCACCTCCAAATTTCTGTGTATCCAAGGATTGCTGCCAGGCAAAAGTTGCCAGGACAGACAGGTCTGGCTGGTCTTTGATTCCTGAGGGCCAGAACTCACCTGTTTTCCAAACACTGGAAAGGGCTCTGTGCTTTTCTTTTTATGAAAAAAAATCATCCTTCTCCAGGCACAAATGTCTGAAATTAGGATTCCACATTCATAATTTCAAATATCCAAGGGTTGCTCCAAGCAAACCTGCCAGGACAGACAGGTCAGGCTTGCCTTGGCCTCTGGTGGCTGCTGTTCATCAGCTCCTGAAACATGGGGGCTCCGTGGTTTCCTTCCTATGGAGACCAATGTGAACCCATGAGGGCCTTGTGAAATGAAGGGGCCATTGTGACACTGCAGAGCACCATGGATCCAAGGGACCATTGTGACACTGTAGAGCCTCATGGAACCAAGGACATCATTGTGGCTCTGTTGGGCCACATGGTCCCAAGGGGCCAGTGCAAAGCAGCGGTGCAGTAGTTAGCCCAGCTGTATCTCAGAGTCAGCCAGATTTTACCCCAAAAGAATTGGGCCTGAGTTTCAAGCCCTGGGAATCATTTGTTTAACTTAGGGTGAGCTTGAGAGTTCCCCCATAAGCCTTTAGTGTTGTTATGCTAAGTTGTCCAAGTTCTATTTCCCCTATTGGTTACTTGTTTCCCCTATATGGTTATTGTTCTAGAGTGTTCTATCCCCAAGTGTATATATGTTGTTGCTTCCCCTTTGTCTCAGGTCTTTGGATCCTGCCCCTTGTACTGTGCTTGACTTCTCCATGTTTATTGTTTCTCACCCTGTTACTAAAGTTTCCTTTGGGCAACTCCATTGATCCTGCTCCTTTTCATTTTTGCCACCCTCGCCCTGAAGTCAGGGAACCAGAGAGGTTTGTCACACCACCCTCATTGTGACATTTGGTGCCCGAACATGGATGATGACATTCAGGTCTCCCTGTGTCAGTCACGTCAGCTGGGGTTAGCTGATGGATAGGCCAGCGCTCCCTGGGATTTTGGATTGTGCCGGGCCCAGAAGATTCATCGTTGCTTCGAGGGACCTTGGCCAGGATAGGCAGGGACAACAACGGTTTCACCTGCATAGGATTGCAGGTGGGTTTGGGGAAATGCAAGACATATTTATTGCCCATTTTGCCACTGTGTTTTTACAATATGCACCCACGTCCTATAATTGATTTGGGGTGTTCCATTGGCTCTTCCCCCTAAGGCGGAGAAAGAGAAAAATGGGCAGCCAGATGTCCAAAGTAAAGGAGCATGTATGGATGCTTTAAGTTAATTCTCACTGATCATGACAAAATATTTTTAAAGAATCAATCATGAGGTGGATCATTTTCCAGGTAATTTTCCAGATGCCTCTGCTGATGAAGTCCATACCACTGAATTTTGGAACTCTGTAAGTATTAAATTGTACAACCTTTCAATCAAAAGGGACCCCATTGAACCCCGCATGCTCCCCATCTTCCATACCATCCTTGAGACCCTTCACCAGCAGCAGTGTGTGGAAAACCAATCCATTGGTCACTCCTAACTCAGGACTTCCCCAAACCTGTCTTTCTCAGACCTTCCACGATGGTCCAAGATGGCAATGGCCTCGTGGTCTTGGAGCATCATGCCCTGGACACTCAAGACAGAAAGGAGCCTGAATGTGGCTCATCTTGGCCAGACCATCCTCCCTCCATCTTGGCTCCTCAACTTCCTGCTACCCCCACAACCTTCTCTTCCACCTTGAACAAACCTCCAGACTCCCCCCCCATCCAACTGCAAGGGTCATGCCCCCACCTGTCAAAATCATCCTTTGCCCACCCCAGGCCATGCCTCCAGTTACTGAAGAAGACTGGCAAATAGTCTTTCAAAGTTCTTCATTGCCCCCATATGAAAGAAAGGGACAGAATCCCAGGTGTCAAAAACTCCTTGGATTACAAAGAAATCAAGGAGCTGTGTCAAGGGGGCAGATAAAGACCATAGGAATAACTTACCTTGTTTTAATGGTCTAATGAGGGCCATGTTTACAGCACATCTTAACTCCCTATGATTTAAAATATATTATGACCATGTTGTTGTCACCTACAGAATACACCCTGTGGGAAGGGGGATGGAAGTGTTTACTAAATCAATTAATAGCAGACTATGCTAATAATGAGGTAAGGGCAAAATTGACAATCAACCATCTAGATGGAGAAGGACAACACAGCCTACCAGATGATGAAGTGGCAGATATCTCCAGAGAAGTATTGGATGATATCAAAGAGATGTCTTTGCAAGCTTTAATCCAGGTATCAGATGGTAGCATCCCCCCATTTGGACTACCTTGGGTGGCTGCAGCTAAAGCTTTAGGACAATTAGACCATCTTGGGTACCTGTTAAGTAAGCAAACCAATGCTACCTCCCTCACATTGAGTGGCCTGCTCTCAGACACAGAGACCATCAGACATGCCACCTTGCAGAACAGCGACAGAGTTTTTACTCTGGGCACATGGGCATGGCTGTGTAGACTCTGAGGGCATGTGTTGCATGAACCTCTCCAGCCACAGCGAGTCAATCCACAAGAGCATTCAGGTACTGAAGGAAGGGTTCAAGAAGCTTCAAGTGGAAAACAAAGACTGGTTCAATAAACTCTTCCAATCCAAGGGACTACAGGGTTGGATGAGGTCTGGCTAAAAGAGGACTATTAATTATCTTAGTGGTTGTTGTTGCATTGCTAATTGTCTCATGTCTGTTTGGATGCTTTTAGAAAGTCTTACAAAATTCTTTCAGTTCCATCTTTGTTGTAAAACAGAAAGGGGGAAGATACCCAACACAGGCTCCTGACAGACTCCTTGGAGGAGAGAATTGGAGGCCAGGATGGCAAAAAACATCTCAGAGACTCAGTGTGGGAAGGAAAATCCTTAAAAGTACCTAAAAGTATTCTTAAATCCATAAAGTACCTTAAAAACCTTGAGTATCTCAAGGCATTAATGAGCCCCACTGAGTGTCAGTACAAAGCTCTCCAGGGACTCATTAAAGCAGATAATTGGGGCCATGATTGCACAAACCTCTCCCAGAGTCTGTATCAAAAGGAAACACCAAGTACCTTAAAATAACTGAAGTACCTTGAAGCATTAATGAGCCCCACTGAGTGTTGTTACTGACAAAGCCTCTCCAGGGACTAATTACAGCAGATAATTGGAGGCCATGATTGCACAAACCTCTCAGAGACTCCAAGGCAAAAGCCAAACCCAAAGTCCTTTGAAAAACCAGGGCCATTGCTGAGCAAGGCTCCCCAGGGACTCCTTCCAGCAGATCCTTGAGGCCACTGGGATGTGGGCCAGGGGGGGATGCTGAGGGCAGGACAAGGGGCTGACAGTGCCCAGCCTGGCTGGGGCTGTGCCAGGAGGCCCCAGGGCCTCAGGACAAGGTGTCTCCTCCCAGCCCTTGGTGGCACAGACCCTGCTGTGCCCCAGGGCACCAAGACTTGGCTTCTCTTTGTCCCCACCTGTCATCACTGCCTGCAGTTCTCTGCTCTGCCTGGGGCCTGGGGACACTTTCTCAGTTGTGTGATCTCTTCAAATACAAGAAACTGTGTTCAATTGAACTGGGTTCTTGAGGGAGAGGGTTCTGTGACATCACTGAGTGGGTTGTGACACCACAGAGCTGGCTGTGACATCACAGAGTAGGGTGTGAGGCCATAGAGCAGAGTCTGACATCATAGAGGGTGGCTCTGTGGCATCAGAGAGTGGGTTGTGACATCACCTGGTGGCTGTGTAACATCATGGAGCAGGCTGTGACATCATAGAACAGATTGTGACATCACAGGGTGATTTTGTGACATCAGTCTTCAGTGATGTCACAGCAATGCTGTATGACATCACAAGGTGACATATAGATGGCTCTGTGACATCAGTGGGGCAGTGTGACATCACAGGGGAACTGTGACATCACAGGGCAGTGTGACATCACAGGGGCAGTGTGACATCATAGAGATGGCTGTGTGACATCACAGGGGCTGTGTGACATCACAGGGGCAGTGTGACATCACAGGGCAGTGTGACATCACAGGGGCAGTGTGACATCACAGGGGCAGTGTGACATCACAGGGGCTGTGTGACATCACAGGGGCTGTGTGACATCACACAGTGTGGATGGCTGTGACATCACAGAAGGCTGTGTGACATCACAGGGGCTGTGTGACATCACAGGGGGCTGTGTGACATCACAGGGGGCTGTGTGACATCACAGGGGCTGTGTGAGGTCACTGGGGAGGTCACTCTGCCCCGGCCCCCCTCACAGTTCCCCCCAGAGCAGTCCAACCCTGCTCGTGCACAGTGGGGTCCCCTGTCCCCCCGGGTCCCCCCCCCCGGCCCCGCAGCCTCCCCAGAGGATGTTCCACGAGATCGACCCCAGAGCCTGACGGGGGACGGGGGGCGGGGCCCTGGGGGTGGCACAGGGGACAGGGACCCCCGGCAGTGTCCCTGTGTCCCCAGGGCCAGAGCCTGGGCCAGGCTCCTTCACCCTGGTACCAACGAGGCCTTGAGAGCGCTGAAAAAATCCCCAGCAAGGGATCAGCAAAAACCAGATTGAATATTAAGGGACAGCACAAAGTTCCTTGGCAAGAGTCACTCTGCTCCTGACCTGGACACTTCAGGCACACCAGGAAACAAAGCAACAACAAAACCAAACAGAATCCAGGCAATCAAACCAGAAATTAACCCAGAACTGTCCCTGTGTGTGTGTGTGTGACACAAGGACAGGGAGGGCAAGGATAAAAGGAATATGGCCTAAAAGCTTAACAGAGCTCAAACTCAACAGGACTTAACTGACACCTTAACTTTTACTGGTACTTTCAACTTCACAATTTACCAAAGAGCAGAGCGCAACAGCATTTAACCTGAAACCTATGACTTTGCAATTTAACAGAGGAATAACACTTAACAATATTTAACTCCGCTTATAGTTTATATTAAAAGTAACAACTTAGCAACTAAGAACAACTCTTAGCAGCAATTAACTTCACTTAGACCTTGTGATTTACCCTTCCCTACAGGCCTGACTGACTCAGCTGTGCAAGGCACTCAAACCCCTCAGAGAGCAGCATTTCTGCCACATTCCCCAGCACAGGCACTCCTGCGTACCCACAGACACAAAGAGTCAGTGCAAGGCACCTGGGAGAAATTCCCCTGAGGGCAGGAAATGCTCACTGTGGATCCTTTGGCATCTCCCCAGCGGGTGAAGGGTTGAGCCTGGAGGAGTGGGGGGATCGGCCCAGGCTCTGTCCCTGTTCAGGATTCTTGAATGCAGCAAATGGGAGAGTTCCTGGCTGGGAGAGGCCCCACTCAGAGGGAGTGGCTGGCCCAGGAGAGCTGCAAGGGCTCCTTTTGGAGCGCTGTTTGTAGGGCCCCAAGAGAGGGGCTTCAGTCCCAGCAATGGCTCATCCTGGCTGCACTTGGCACCAACAGCTTTCTTTGGCAGGGTGAGAACAGGGATGTTGTGCCACTGAGGGAACAAAACCAGTTCCCAGGGCTGCTGCTAAAGGAACCAGGAGCTGGTTGGGCAGCAGCAGTGCCTGGAGCAGACAGTGTTTGTGATGAGCTGCAGAGGAGCTGAGCCCAGGGGCTGTTGGCCAAGGCCGAGGCCCAAGGAGCATTTCTCAGCTGGCAGGGCGGCCTGAGAAGGGGAGGGGGGAATGCAGCAGCACAGGGCCCATGGAACCAAGGGACCATTGTGACACTGTGGGGCCCTGTGAGACCAAGGGACCATTGTGACACTGTGGGGCCCTGTGGGAGACATGGAGACAAGGGACCATTGTGACACTGGGGCCCATGGGGCCAAGGGACCATTGGACACTGGGGCCTCATGGAATCATGGTGAGCACTGTAACATTGCTGGGCCTCATGGAACCAAGGGGACTGTACTGACACTGTGTGGCTCCATGGAATGTAGGGATCATTGTGACACTGAGAGGCCCCATTGAACAAAGGGTCCATTGTGACACCGCGGGGCCTCATGGAACCATGGAGACCATTATGACACTTTGGGGTGCCATGGAACCAAGGGGCCATTGTGACACTGCAGGGCCTCATGTCATCAGTGGTCCATTGTGACCATGGGCAGCCAGCAACCAAGGAGACCATTGTGACACTGCAGGGCTGCATGGGAACCAAAGCTCAGGGTGACACAGAGTGGCCTCCTGTCCAATGGTCCATTGTGACACTGTGGGCCAATGGTCCATTGTCACAAAAGGTCCATTGTGACATTGCAGGGTCCATGGAACCAGAGGAGGAGGCCATTGTGACACTGAAACCAAGGCACCTTTGTGCCATGGAAGGTCCATTGTGACACAGCAAGGCCATTGTGACAAAAATTGTGACACTGCAGGGCCCTCATGGAACAAAGGTCCATTGTGACATTGTGGGACCCCCAGGGAAAACAGAGTCCATTGTGACACTGCAGGGCTCATGGAATCCAAGGGGCCATTGTGACACTGCAAGGCCCCTGGGAATCCTTGGGACCATTGTGACACTGCAAAGGGCCTCATGGAATCCTTGGGACCATTGTGACACACTGCCCCTTGGGACCTTATGACACCTAGGGGCCACTGTGACATTGTGGGACCCCATTGAACCCTAGGGGCCAGTGTGACACTGCAGGTCTTCTTGTAATCAAGGGGCCATTGTGACACTGTTGGAACCCATGGAATCAAGTCACCATGATGACACTGCAGGGCCCCATGGATCCAAGGCACCATTGTGACACTATGGAGCCCCATAAAACCAAGGGAACACAGAACAGCTCTGGCTGGTTTGGCCTCCCATGGACTGCCTGACTGCTCCAAGTGACCTTTGCATGTTGAGGGTCACTTCTCATCTGCTGCTGAAACACTGGGGCTCTGTGCTTTCCTTCCCAATGGAAAAGAACTGTCCTTCTGCTCCAGGCACCCATGGCCGGAATTGGGATTTCACCTCCAAATTTCCTAATATCCAGGGATTCTTCCCATAGGAATATTGCCAAGTCTGGCTGGCAGTAGTTTCACAATGGTCACCTCTCATCTGTCTCCAAAACACTGGGGGAGGCTCCACGCTCTCCTTCCCATGGGAAAGAACTGTCCTGCTTCTCCAGGTGCCCATGGCCAAGACTGGTTTTCCACCTCCAAAATTCCCAAATCCAAAATCTGCTATTACTGACAAGTCTGGCTGGCCTTGGCCTACTGAGGCTCTCACCTGCCTTCCAAACCTTGGGGCTCCATGCTTTCCTTCCTATGGAAAAGAATTGTCCTTCTCAGCTAGGTGCCCATGGCCAAAATTTGGGATTTCACTTCCAGTATTGCCTGTTGTGACAGACTGGAGGAGATTGTTGGCTCTAAACATTTTGTGTGTGGGGAGGATGTTCTCTTTGGTCCAGGGGTTATTTTGCCCTTTATTTGCATGGTGGTTGATTGTTCTAGGGTTTTTGTTATGTAATCCTTTTCTACCTGAAGTCTTGGCACACTGAGTTTCATATTATTTGCTTATTAGGTGATCTTCATCTTCTTTATGGTCTTAGGTGGTGGGGCATTTTAGATGAGAGTGGGAGCAGTGGGTGTCCCCAACAGTAAGGGATTTGCATAATTATAAAACCTTTAACAAGCAATTAATAACTCCATTTGGAACTTTTACATAACTATAAAACATTAAACAAACAATCTATAACTGAGTTTTGGAACTTTATATTAACTCCATATTTAACAATGCAAAATGACACAAAATTTTACTGGGAAGTTACAAAAAACCAAGAAATTTCATTGTGGCACTTTTGCAACATCCAATGGAACCAAAAACACTTATGGAAACAAGAGGCCATTTTGCTCATTTAGCCTAGAAGCCTTTAAATACATAAGCTGTTGAGCCCAAAATGTTCTGAAAGAGCATTAGAAGGAGAAAGAGAGAGAGACAGAAAGACAAAAGCTCTATAGAAAGACACGCATATGACTATCAGTTCCTAGGGTTCCAGTTTGGTGCAGAGGAGAAACCCCAGGAGATATTCTCAAGAGGTCAAAATGACACAAAAGTCCTGGCAAAGTGCAAAAAAATGTTGTCTTTGGAAGAGGATTTAATGCAACATCCAATTACAGGGAAAACACTTATAATAGCAATAACTTCATTAACTTAGCTCATTTGGCCTAGAAATCATTGAACCAGTAAGCTGTTGAGGTAGGCCAAAAATGTTCCATATAAAAGGACATTAGCTGAAGCCCATCAAGAATAACTAGAGAGACAGGGCAAAGATATTCAGATACAATAGAAAGATAATTGACATGGACTCAAAGACCCTTAGGGTTCCAGTACATATATTTTAAACCCCAGGAGAAGGCAGAGTCCATACCAGGGGCTGACCTTGTGCTCTGTGTTTTTAAGCCCCTGGGCCTTTGTGGGCCTCCCCCCAGGTGGGATTTCTGATCGCTCAGGCAATCAGGGCTGGGTTAGCACTGTCCCCACTGTGTCACTGATTGACAGCTCATGCCACGGTGTCTCAGGACATTGATCTCATCCAGCCTCTGACAGTGACCACAGTGACACCGGGGAACCTCATGGAACCATGGGTCAGTTGTGACCAGGTGGGTCCAAGGACACCATGGTGACACTGGGGAACCTCATGGAACCATGGGTCAGTTGTGACCAGGTGGGTCTGTTGAAGATTGCAATGCAAGATGTTTTCAATTACCATCTGTATGGCAGATTATCTTTGTCAAGTGGGCAGTTTGCCTTATCTCTCTCTTTGAGTGACCACAACCACACCTCCCTCAGGAGGGAGGGGACATGTGCTCATAACAGACTATTGAATGTCACTGCATGACTGATAAGAACTGTAACATCCCATTGTGAGATGCTCCACCCAGAGGGAGGAGCCAAGCATTGCTACCCAGATATAATCCAGAGGTTTTTGAGACACCAGCATGGCTTTCTCCACTGGATTCCCCAGAGGAACAGCAGCTGCCTCTTCTTCCACTGGATCTTTGGAGGAAGAATACATCCTTCTCTACAGGACCCCTTGCTCCAACAGAACCACACCTGACACTTCAGGAGGACTGCAGCCACATTTCCAATTGGACTGCCACCAACACCCACAGGGTGTCAGGTTGGGTTCTGACTCTGTCAGTGTTGTTCATTTGTATTGCATTGTTTATTTTATTATTTTTTTTTTTTCCTTCCCTATTAAAGAACTGTTATTTCCTGCTCCCATATTTTTGCCTGAGAGCCCCCTAATTTAAAATTTATAGCAATTTGGAGGGCTGGGGAGGGTTTACATTTTCCATTTCAGGGGAGGCCCCTGCCTTCCTTAGCAGACTCCTGTCTTTCCAAACCAAGACAAAAACCTTTGACAATACAGGATCTTTTGGATCCATTGTCCCCAAACAGGTCAACAGGAGACCCTGTTGTAATGCCAAGTAACAAAGAGCAGCACAAATGACACAAAGAAAACATGGCCAAAGAGGAAGAGGAGAGGCCCAAAGAGGAAAGGATGTGGTGAGACACTGGTACATTGAGTGAGCTGCACTCCCATAATCTCTAGGCTAGCAGGTCCTGGTCTCACATTCTTCTCTTGGTTTATTTAAATTTTATTTATTTATTTATTTACTTTTTTTTCATCAAAAAAAAAATATACAATTAAAAATATGTCATCAAATTTTAAAGATACAATCAAAACACATTAATTCAAAACTACATCTAAAGATCAGAACATATGTACAGCTGTAACTATGAAGCCTAATGCAGAAATCCTATTCTTCAAACACTCTTCATACAGGTGGCAGCTTCTTCCTGAGCTTGGGGGAAAGAGAGCTCTTCTGGATGGGTGGCCAGGACTTTGTAGGTGAGGAACATCGGAAGTGTCCAGAGAAAACTTCTCAGTAAGAATGTAACCAGTCAGATCTGCAAAATGGAGACACAAAGTGTAACAGAGGCCACAATGCAAACCCAAAGCACCTGAAGCTCCATATTTCATGGGATACATTTCCTGGAAATGTCTAAACAGCTGCACAGGGAAACATGCTCCTGCTGGCAGACACTTGAGGCAGCCAAGGGCAAAACCCTGAGCCACTTGCCCAGAGCTCCCACAGGCACAGCCTGGCCTCTGGGCTGCCCTGGGACAGCAGGGAGCCCCGAGCCCTGTGCTCTCCAGCAATGGCTCAGCTGCACATGCACCCTCCTGCTCCTCTCCCTGCCCCACAGCTCAGCAGCCCCACAGCTCCAGGGGCACTGGCAGCAGCACAGCTCCTTGCAGGGGCACATGCAGGGCACAGCTGTTCCCTGGCAATGTGCACAGCCTCTCTGGGCTGCCACAAGACCCTTCCTCCCAGCAGAGATTGGCCCAGCCCC
The DNA here is from genome assembly GCA_024865655.1 of Emberiza elegans. Classification (NCBI taxonomy): domain Eukaryota; kingdom Metazoa; phylum Chordata; class Aves; order Passeriformes; family Fringillidae; genus Emberiza; species Emberiza elegans. Next base: position 50,831 of record JALJVW010000142.1, on the reverse strand, counting down.
CTCACCTCTGTGTGAGGCTGAGCCATGATTGCCCTTCACCTTGTCCTCAGTCTGGAGCTGCTCCAGGCCCCCATGCCATGACTAGGAAGGGCAATGGAGAGAGTGGGGGCAGATGCACACCTTCCTTTGGATTTTGTCATTTTGGCACAGCTAAAAAGGCAAATCCGGAGGTGTCCAACTCAGTGCTTCCTCAGCTTTCTGGAGAACATCTCGCCTTCACCAGCCCAACATTTTGGAGAGGTTTTCCCGCACATGTGGAGGCTGGCTGGCAGCGCATTTCTTCAGCTGGGTGCCCATCACCTTGTAGAGGGCAGAGGCGAGCTTGGTGGCCACGGTGCGGACATTGGCGCTCCGCACAGGCAGCGCCTTGTTCTCCAGGAAGGACCAGAGCACGGGCAGGGCGTCGCGCTGGACGACTTCAGGGCTGCTGGCATGAACCCACTGCACAAGCACTGCCGGGACAGAGACACAGCTCCTTACCCACCAGCCTCAATGCCAACAAGGATCTACCTCTGCTTTTGCTTCTTGCAAGCCTCTCTGGCCAAGATCAGCAAAATAGCACCCAGAGCCCCTTGATCCAGAAACGGGCAAAGCAGCTGATCATCCTGGAAACAGAACCACCAACCCCTCAGGACTAATTGCTCCAGCCAGAGCCTTGTCCCTGTGGCAGACTTCCTACCTTTACTACATTATTTCACAATCTCTTTCTGCATGAACAATGAATGAAATGTCCAATTGCCTTTTATTTCCATTAAGAAGTTGTCTAAACCCACACTTGAAGATTTGGTAATGCACCATAGAGAGAAAATGGAGAGATTTTTAATAAAAGGGATGATTCCATTTTTGTAACTTTGATGCCAAGTGCCAAATGTCTAATCTGGCTCTTCCCTTTGCTCAGTGGCACACAGCAAAGGGCAGGATTAGAACACACCTCAAAACTCCAGCCCACCAGAGATGGCTGCTCCTTGACAGCTGGATGAGAAACATCAGTGACCAGCTGGTGTCTTTGGCAGAATGCTTTTGTGGCTTCCGACAAAGAGCTGTTTCAAACCTCAGGGTGTCTCAGAGAATTACCCAGACCCATCGCCCTGGCATTTGGGCATCTCCACATTTTAATGCCATTTCCCCTCTCAATGTTAATGGCAATTTTTCTTATAATGTCCACTGAAATAGGGGCCTAGAGAAAGAAAAAATGCTACACAGGGGACTGAAATGTCACCAAAACATGAATGTTTTCTCATATTGTCTCTGAAATCTCTCTGCCCATTTTCTGAACTGAACTATGTCAAACACAGACAAAAAGTTACTACCAACAGGCTTCTTGCATGGCAGATTTGGCTAAGAGATCAAAACCTGAAATGGTCTGGAGACCATTCTTATTTTCTGATCAGGCAAAATGTTATCTAGGAGCCATTTAATATTCTGTGGTGGAAGAGGCTTCATTTTCTCTATGCTGTTAATCTACCAGCAGTCATCAACATTGAAAGAGCTCCTGCAAGTAACCAAAACCAATTCTGCTAAGCAGGAAAAGGGTTAAGGTACCCATTTTAAAATGGGAATTCATTTGAGTTTAAATGCAATTAAAGACATCAGTGACTACTGAACATGAGGAACAGCTGTCTTTTCCTACTAAATCTCAGAGAGAACACCTGCTTTTTCTAAAGTAGTCCTAATTTATGGTTAATTCCTTTATTTGAAAAAGAGATCAAAAGAACCGCTAAACTAAATTCCCTATTGCTGGAGATCTACTTTATTCCAATGCTCTTTAAAGGGCCTTTGACATTCCCAATCGCTGAACATGCCCTTTTGAGATTCCTAATGAAGACACAAAGTGTATTAAACCTTGCATTCAAAGATGCTGGCATAATTAGCAGTGGATTTAGCCCCAGTTAAAGCAAGGCCATCAATCGTCTTCTCTACTATATATTGGGATTATCCTTTTTCCATTCCTTGGCTCTTGCTGACATAGCAAGCTCCTCTGAGGAATCAATTATCAGCTGCATTTGTAGCATTTTGGACAGCACTGACACAGGCAGACACTGTTTGCACACCCTGAAAGGCTCAGTCCAAGGTCACTCCGACAGCACAGGCAGGGAGCCTCAGCACTCTGCTTCTGTCCCTGTGCCCCCAGAGGCTGCCTTGCACTAAACCCGTGCCTCTAATACCTCTGTTGGGTTTCACCTAAGATGTGACCCCCAGGCTCTGCACGGCTCAGCCTCAAAACTTTCCAAGAGAAAAACAAGAATTCTGTGAGGACAAAACAAACTGATGCCCTGAAACAGCATGTGCCACCATTTTCCCTCAAAGATCACAGATGTCCCTGAGCTTCCCAGAGAGGAGCCAGCTGGGGCATTTTTAGCCCATCCCTTTCCTGGAGGTGGTTCTGAGATGCCCCAGTGAGAGCTCAGCCCCAGGCCGAGTGCTGCCCCCATCTCAGATGCTGCCCAGCTCTGCAGCAGCCAGGGAAAACCTGCCAAATCCACCTGCCTTGGCCATTGGGCAGCAGGGACAAGCTCAGCACCTCCTGATGTGGAGGAGCTGCTCTGCTGTCTGTTCACAGGCATTCCCTGTCAATACTCCCTGGGAAGAGCTCTTGGCTTAGGAGGGGAGGCCATACCTGTGATACGCTCGGTGACATCCAGCAGGGCTTGGCCACTCAGGTGATTCCATTGGTAGCTGAAACTCTTTCAGCAGTGACACTTTATCTACAAGTGAAACACATGGTTCTGCTCACTTTTCTCAGGTCATAGGAGAAAGGGCAGGGCCAACCCCATTTTATAAAATAAAGTACATTTCTGCTGGTTTTTGAATCTTCTTCTTTGCTTCCAGCATACTTGGTAGGGTTTTAAATTCCAAAAGAAAAGCTCTCCTTTCACATTTGTAAATCCAAACTTGTCTGCTGTAGCTGGAGCTATGTTAAAACATTTCACATCAGGGACCTCAAGAGTTCAGTCACATGGAAGCAGTGAAAAGGTTTTGCATGCTCAAGCAAAAAGGAAGAAGCCCATACTTGGGTCACAGAAAGGCACCAAGTCAGGCAGTTCCTGAGTTCACAGAGCAGCTGAGGAGGAGAAAGTGGAAACTCCTCTTGAAGACGTGCCTCTTCAACACTCCTTTTTTCAGGCATATTTCCCCAGTGCAGCATTCTCAGAGCTGACATAAATGTGTGTGGCAAAGGAATTTAGAGCAGCCCTTGCCTATGTAGTTAATTTTTGTGGCCATCTTGCCCCATGCAAAACAACATGTGGAACAAGGCATCATTGACAGCTGGGTTTATACCTGTTTGTTCTAAAGAAATGAACTTGGTGAATCATCAGTTCCCCTCTGAAAATAGAAGACAAAGAAGAAAAGTGGAAAATAGGCAGCTAATGCCTCTAATGTAGAGCCTTCCAGGTGGCTGCTCTGCAGAAGCTCTGATGGGCCAGTGTCCCTTCATGCCAGCAGCAAAGCTGTTCATTTGGGAAGTCAGACAGGGCCCAAGCAAACTCCAAAGCCCCTTTGCCTCTGAACTGTAGCAGAGCTGTAGCCCAGGACTTCCTCTTCAGACAAGCAGCACAGAGCCAAGGGCTCCTGGGACTGTTGGGAAATGCTGATCCCATTCCAGCCTGTTGGGGATGGTGCATAAGGCCTGCACCTGCACAGCTTCTGGTGGGTGTCAGCTGGAGTGTTCCACAGACAAGAGCAGCTGTCAAGGCACTCAGTGTTCTCTTGTGCAGGAGAGACAGAGACAAAGTTGAGGAGAGTCACTGCCAGGGCTCAGCCTTACCCAAATGAGCAATGGATTCTTCCAGTGCTTTCACAGCTGCCCCACGAACCCTGGGATCCTTTGAATTCAGGTTCTTTGTTATTCCTTCCACCAAACCAATGATCACTGTGTTCAAGGTATCTTTCAGGGCTCCTGTGATTTCAGCCAGCACCTCCAGCGCCCTCTGCTTCACTTTCTTGTGGCTGTCGGATAGTCTCAGGACAAAATAATCAAAAATCTGTGAAGAGAACAAGCAACGTGAAAGCTGGATTCAAATGTCCTTGTTTGAAGAGTGGATGTAGCAGTCAGCAATGTCAAAGATGAAAGTGATCCTTTCTGTCAGGTCAGCACTCGCTTGCACAATTTCACTGTTTTCCTGTGGGCCACTCACTGGAATGGTGGCGCAACCTCATGCTGGTTGAAAGATTTTCTTCTGGTTTTAAGAGGTTTGGCTGGGGACAGAATAGTTCCTATGGTATTTCTCTCCATCTCTAAATCATTAAATCAATTCCATTTATTAATGCTAAAGAGTACCTTTGCTTTGAATGGAAGCAGATGTTTACAATGCCTGGTTTTCTATACAGTTGCCTCAAGTACTGAGGGCAATTATGATTTTGCCAAAACTATGGCTGGAGGAGATCTAAGTTTTCTTTTGTTTGTCTCAGAGCCAGTGTCTGGAGAAGTGCAGGGCTCTGATCAACTCTTCCAGGATCCAATTTCTCTAACTAACAGGTAGACTTCTGAAATGTAATGTGCTGTACAGCTCTCATTAGAGCAGGCTCAGTCCTTTGACAGCCAGATTATCAGGCACCTTTCCCCCCAAGAAGGGTGAGCACTGTCTTTACCAAGAGGAATAGGAACAAGGATGGAAATGAGTGGCCAGAGCTGTGTCTGTGTAAACAACTGGGTTTAAAACCAACCCAGCCTGATACTTCTCTTCCATATGCAAACCCAGTTTTGGTCTAGAGAATAATTCACACTCCCTTCGCTTCACCCAACTGGGAGTAGGAGAGAGCAGCAGTTACACCAGCAGAAGATTCTGCCATCATCTGATGAACAGCAGCAATAGGCACCTGCCAGGCAAATACAGCTAGACTGAAATAACTTGTCCTGAAGCCTGGACATGGATTAAATTTGTCTGGGTAAGAGGGACCAGTGTGTCCCAAACAGCCAGGATGGAGTGCCAAGACACACTGAATTTACTTTGCTGCTACAGGCTCGGGAAAGGAGCTAAAGGAAAGGAGCAGTGGAGATACCCTACATACTTGGGCAATGTTAGTGGAGATGAGCTGGGGCTGGTTTTGCACAGTTCTTGGAGGAGTTCCACTCCTTCCATCCTTGTCTGAAACCCTTGGCTTCCAGGAGATGGTAAAGCTTCTGGAGCAGCTCCGTTCCTTCCACAGCTGGAGGTGACGTGACCTGGGCTTTTGCACAGTGTAGGAGGTGTCCATCAGAGGTAGATTTCACCCTGGAAAATAAAACCAAATCAGGACCTGGTGGTTATAATTATCATAGCATGGCATCCCCATAGTGGAAATAATTAGCATTGACTCCATGATTCCAGAAGGCTGATCAATCACTTTTACTATACTATATACTATACTATACTATACTATACTATGCTATATACTATACTATATACTATACTATACTATACTATACTATACTATACTATAAACTATCTATACTATACTATACAGAAACTCATCACCCTTACAGACAGTCTGATACAGACAGACCAGATTGGTCAATTGAATCCAAAACACCATCACCAGTGGCCAATTAAGAAATCACCCTTTGGTAAACAAATCTCCATAACACATTCCACATGTTCACAACAGGTGCAGCAAGTGCAGATAAGAATTGTTTCTGATTCTTTTCTCTGATCTTCTCACAGCCTTCCCCAGGACAATGCCTGGGAAAGTTGTGCCTGCTGCTCTCTATGAAGACAGCTGCAGCCACAGATAATGCCTTCAGTTAATTGTGAGCAGAACATCTTGAGCAGCTTTCCTAATTATGTGATTTCAAGCAGGAAAATCATGAGGCTCTGAGGGACAATGTGGACTTCATGACAATCATTACAGGAGACAATCTGCAAGGAACATTCTTGCCAGAGCTTACTAGGAAAACCAAGGATGAGATGCATCTGATCTGTCTTCAGATGGCTGCCAAGGCACGCAGGTCACATTGCTTTGTGGAGAAAAGAGACACTCCTTCCAAGTCTAAATGCCTCCTCATATGGGATGTGTGTGTCTTAGAATAAGGAAACTCATCACTCTGGAGAAGTGTCTCTACAACCAGGCTTGACAATCTGGAAAAGTAGCTCAGATGCATCTGAACAGATGATCAGGGCCATATTTGAAGGATTCAGAAAATCAGTAACAGAGATAAAAACAGAAGCCAGACATCCCAGAACTACGCTCACATTTCATTTGCTTCCCTAGAGACTTGATGCACAGCTTAACAAACCCACTGGGAAGAATTCTCCTGATCAACCTGTCTCTTCCATGAGCACACCATTTGACTGTTTGCATAGCACGCCACACTGAATTAAGGAGGCCGTTCTGCCCTTCTCTGAACAATGGACTGGACTTTCTCCCCACCTCCTGGCCCAGCTGGCTTGAGATCTGGGAAGCGCCCTCTTCTGGAAGACCTCCTCCCCTTGCCTGCTCCTCACCATCGTGATACAACCAGAGGTGCAAGTCCCTTCATCAAGGACATGATCCTATGCAGAGGACCCCCTTGCACCCCTTGCCCGGAGACCGGGACCAAACCCCTCCCGGTTTCGGAGGGGTGTGCACAGTGGGAGCGGGGAGAAAAGTTGCTCAACTCAAGCACAGGCGCGACCACTGAGCTATGAAAACAATGGCTCTCATTTAATGCTAAGAACTTAGACTACATGTCCTAGCTATCGACGCAGTTGTAATTATCCCCTTCCCCCAACGAAAAGGGGTATAACTAGAGACCAGTTTCAGCTGTGATTTCGAGATCTCCCCGGGCGTGATCTGGCGAGCTTTCGACGGACAGCTGGACTCTCCGATAAAGCAAGCACCACGTCCCGGTAGCTATAACCCGCAAACCTATATCTCCTTTTCCTTTCTTTTCCTTATCTTTTCCTCTTCTTCCCGGGACCCCTTCAATACCAATACCCTTTCTGTTGTGATCTAATAAACAAAAGTGGTTGATTTTGGAATGCTGTAAAATCCTCTGTGCCAGTAGTGGTTATTTTTGCACCCTAAAATCACCGCGTAACTCGTTCATCTGGGGCGGGTCGCGACATAATTGGCGTAGTCGGCAGGATTCTGGTAGCCAGTGAGATTTTTTGCAGGGTCTGTGTAGTCTGTATTAGGGGAGAAAGAGTCTATCCCGAAAGGGATGTGATTCGAATCTCTCGCAAACTACACCCGCCCAATGAGCAAGTCTCACGCTCTATTGAGCATTTTTGGCTCCAGAATCGACACAAAAAGGTTTTTTGGTGCAAAGCAGAGGTGACTGTTATTGTTATGTATTTTGTGTGTCTCTAGGACTGTTTGGGAGAGAAGGGGCTTCTTGAAGAAACTAAGCAGGGCCTCCCAAACAGAACAGCCCCTTCGACTGCTCAGGGAAAGGGGGGAGCACGACGAGAGGTCGTGTAATTGTGGTTTCCCTGTAGTAGTGTTGATCCCCTCACAAAAGAATTGTTGTTTGTTGTGTTGTTGTATTTGTGTGTTTTTTGAACTGCCTAGGACGGAAGGGACAATCTTGATTGCAATTACGCAGGGCCTCCTAGGCTGACCTTGTCCCTTCGCCTACACAGGGGAGTGAGGGGCAGCTCAGCGAGGGCTGAGTGGCTTTTCCCCTGTTCTAGGTTCTGGTCCCCTCACAAAGAAAACTTGTGTGTGTGTGTGTGTGTGTGTGTGCATGTCTGGAAAGGAGGAGGCGGCCTTGATTGCAACTAAGCAGTGCCTTCCAGACAAAACCCGTCTCCTCAACTATCCAGGGAACGAACAGGGACACTGAGAGTCTGTGTGCTTGCATTGCTTGAGTTTACAAACCACTCCCTGGTATAGTTTTAGTCCCTTACACAAAACATGAGCGAACCACTCAACCCTAAAGCAAAGGCTGACTTTTACACGCTGCTTGCTAAACACAATGCAAAACCATCACCTGGTGGAGAAACTTGGGCAGAGAACAATTGGTTTAACTTGGAAAATATAGTAGATAGAATATGTTCTCTGCAACATGAATCAAAATTCAAAGTGGGCAGAAAAAAGAACATTCTTTGCTCAGTTCTGGGAGCATGCCTCACAGCAGCCATAGAAAACCGCTTTAAGCGGAGAAGTGAGGAAATAACGATAATAGAATCCCTGCAAAATCTTGTTGACATCTTACAAAAACAGTTAAATGAAGATAGAAATGAAATATATATGCTGCGAGCTGCCCTCAGAGAACAACACATCAAAAATACACCCAAACACAACCCCTCTACAGAGGAGGAAGAAACACCCCACATTAAACAGAAATATCCACACAAAGAACTAGAAGCAGTAAAACAAATCTATCCTCACAAAGAATGTGAAACAGTTAAAACCTGTGGAGAAAATTGTTGTCCCCGTCTGAGACCTTTTATTAAAACTGAATATAACTATATTCATGATGAAGATGTAGATCCAAGCATCACAACAAAACAAACGCCATTCAGCGCCACCGAATTAGCCAAATTGAAAAAAGAATTTGGGCGCCTTCCTCATGAATCAGAAACAGAATATATGTTTAGAGTATCTCTCACTGGCGGAGACCAAATTAAATTTACTGAACAAGAAGCCAGTGGATACTGGGGACATGGTGTTTTTCTAGCAACAGGAGATAAGCGAGACTCCTGGTCTCTAACACAACGTGCAGCCTTTTGGGCTGGGGGAATAAATCCCTTAGAAAGAGGTGACCCTCTAGCAATCCCCACTACCCCTGATCAGATCCTAGAAAGTGTACAAAAAGCCGCATGCCTGCAAATGATACATGAGAAAAAATTAATTCCTGGTTTTGAATCCCCATGCAATTGCCTGTGAAGCCCGAAATAATGACTCCTTTAATTCGTGGACTCCCAGAAACATTGAAATCCACAGCCATCACTATACAAAAAACCATAATGGCCTTAAGCCCTGTGGAGAGACTAGATAGATTTCTTAATAATAACAATAATAGCACTGATCACTCAGGGTCTACTGACTCTGTCTCGACACCTGTTTCACCATCACATTCTGATTCATCTGCCAATAATCGTAAAGTCTGGACCTGGAGTGAAGTCGCAGTAGATCTAATTAATTACTGTAGACAATATGGGCCTGTAAAAAGCCTGGAGGAAAAACCAGAAAAAACAAAAGGTGTCCGGCTTATGGGAACTACCAACCCTGAAAATATAGAATCAGGGAAACCAGATACTAATAGGCAACGCTGGTGGCTGCTGGGGATCAAAAAGGGCATACCCCGAGATATCATGGATGGCTTACCATTTGAAAAATTGCAGAAAGTTGTGTAAGCAACTGGCATCTTAGAAAACCAAACTCCCCGCAGAGCCCAGCGCACCCATAGCTCTTCCCCACCTCCCCAGAAAACCAGTTACACTCCTTCCAATGCATACAACACTTCACAATCCCTTTCACAGAACACAGGCAATGAGCCAAAGTTAACCATTTCACAGCTTCTTTCACAAAATCTAGGTGGTGAAACTGCATCTCAGTCTATTCCCGCAGAACACATACAATGAACCAAAATTAACCCTCTCCCAACTTCTTTCACAGAATTTGGGCAGTGGAACCCTGGCTGCGTCTCTCTCAAAGCGCTGACAGCAAGCCAGAAACCATTCTCTCACAACTTTTGTCACAGAGCCTCAGCAACATAACTTCCCACCCACCCGCATCCCAAGTCAAAAACAGTGAATCTACACTGACAAAGCATTCGGGAAACTTATAACTCCGTCACTTACAAGTGAGCGAAGGGACGGAGGTTGGGTTCACCTACGAATGCTCACTAAAAATAAATCAGGAGACATATTAATTACAGCAATAACGGGCCCCAAAAGAGCTCTAATAACATACATAGTTGATACTGGAGCCCAAATCTCCGCACTGACACATAAAGATGCCCAGATGTGTGGAATTACTCCAACAAAAAGGCAATGCTGCGTCCTTAATGCATTAGGAACTGTAGAACCTATGAAGGTTGCTTTAGTCAAAATAACACTCCCTGGAGATGAAAATCAATTGCTTGTCAAAATGGTAATCGGGGACATTCCGAATAATTTACTAGGAATGGATGTCCTCGCAGGAAGACAGTGGGAAGACACTGATGGTTTTGTGTGGTCATTTGGCACTCCACCACTTAACGTCAGGCTACTCGAAATCGCACCAGCACTGCCTCATAGCAAACAAATTAATGTGAAACAATATCCCTTGCCCTCTGGAGCTAAGGAAGGGATCAAACCAGTTATTCAAGATTTGCGTGAGCAAGGAATAATAATTAACACACATTCCCCATATAACTCACCCGTGTGGCCAGTCCGAAAACCCAACGGTAAGTGGAGACTCACAGTTGACTATCGCAGGCTCAATGCCAACACTGATCCTCTGACTGCAGCAGTGCCAAATTTAGCTGAATTAATAACATCCATACAAGAAAAAGCCCACACAGTAATGGCAACAATAGACATCAAAGTTCATCATGTTCTTCATGATACCAATACAGCCAGAAGACATGGATCGCTTTGCATTCACGTGGGAGGGACAACAGTACACATTCACTAGACTCCCACAAGGTTACAAACACTCCCCAACCTTGGCTCATCACGCACTAGCTAAGGAACTAGAAAAGATACCCAAACCTGACACTGTAGATGTTTATCAGTACATTGATGACATTCTGGTAGGAGGAGAGGAAATTGAGGAGGTGGGGGAACACCAGCAGAATATAATCTCACATCTGGAAAGCCTAGACTTAAAAATTCCCCCGGAGAAAATCCAAAAACCTTCTCAGGAAGTAAAGTTTCTGGGAATTTGGTGGCGATCGGGAAGCACATGTATCCCACCAGACACTTTAACCTCTTTAGAACAGATGAAAATGCCTGAAAACAGAAAAGACCTCCAGCAAGCCCTAGGATTGTTGGTATTCTGGAGGAAACATATCCCTGACTTCTCAATTATTGCTAGGCCTCTTTACAATTTACTGAGGAAAGGAGTAAAATGGGAATGGACTCCTTCTCAGGAAGAAGCATTACAACTACTGATTTTTGAAGCTACTGCACATCAGGCACTGGGGCCAATCCATCCTACAGACCCTTTTCAAGTAGAATGGGGGTTTGCCACCTCAGGGCTGTCAATACACATCTGGCAGCGAGGCCCTGAGGGTCCAACCAGGCCTGTTAGCTTCTTTTCCCGTGGTTTTAAAGATGCTGAGAAAAGATACACTGTATGGGAAAAGGGCTTGTTTGTTGTTAGCTTAGCTCTCATTGAAGCAGAAAAAATCACACGGGAGCAAGCTATCATATTGAGAGGTCCCTTCAAAGTAATTAAATCTGTCACTAATGGGACACCTCCACCTGATGGTATAGCCCAGAAATCGTCAGTAAGGAAATGGTATGCTCAAATTGAGTACTACTGTAATACTTACCCTGTGACAGAAGGTGCTGCAAAATTCCTGACAATTCAAGACACTGAAAGCCTGAACAGCAGCCAGGACAAACCTGCCTCAGTAATAAAAGTGGCACCACCCTTCTCGTCTGAATTAGCAGCAAAATGCTGGTTCACAGATGCCTCTTCAAAACGAGAGGGAAAGATTTGGAAATATAAGGCGGCTGCCTTACATATTTCATCTGGTGAAAAAATTATTACAGAAGGGGAAGGCAGCGCTCAGGTTGGGGAACTCATTGCTGTTTGGAGTGTTTTCCAACGTGAGGCACAGAACACTTCTCCTGTCTACATCTATACTGATTCTTATGCAGTATACAAAGGCTGTACTGAGTGGCTCTCTTTCTGGCAACAGAATGGCTGGGAAGTTAATAGAATCCCAGTATGGCAGAAAGATAAGTGGCAAGAAATCCTAGAAATCGCTAGCAAAGGGGACTTTTCAGTTGGTTGGGTAGCTTCTCACCAAACAGACGGGAACCAAGCAGGGGAATGGAACAACAGAGCTGATGAGCTAGCAAGGCTTAGCCCCCTGAAAAAGGAAACAATTTCGGAGGACTGGAATCAACTGCTGGAATGGTTGCACGTAAAAAGGCAGCACACAGGTGCAAAAGATCTGTATCGGGAGGCACACGCCCGCGGCTGGCCAGTTACTCGTGAGATGTGCAAAACATGCATATCAGCCTGCGAGCAGTGCCGCAAACGGTTAGAAAGGCATCCTTTAGAGGATGACCCCCTGCATCTGAGAAAAGGTAAAGGTTTGTGGGAAGCGTGGCAGGTAGATTACATCGGTCCCTTTAAAAAATCAGGAGGTAAAAATTTTGTGCTAGTAGGTGTAGAAATTGTTTCTGGATTAGTTCAAGCTGATGCTTTTAAAAGGGCCACAGGTGACAATACAGTTAAAGCTTTGCAAGATTGGTTTGGAACTTTTCCAAAACCTCAGGAAATTCAGTCTGACAATGGGTCTCACTTTACTGCCAAAGTGGTACAGGACTGGGCCAAGTCCGAGGGCATAAAGTGGACCTTTCACACCCCTTACTATCCCCAGGCTAACGGGATCGTGGAAAGGACAAATGGCCTTTTGAAGCGATTCCTTAAGCCACATAAAGCAAACTGGGACTGTCGTCTCTGGGAAGCTGTTAAGGGAGTGAACAGCAGATGGGGAATAAACGGATGCCCCAAAGTCACTGCCTTTTACCCTACACCCCCCAGCATCATCCCCTCGTTACAGGGTCCTGATGACCCAAATAAACCCTCACACTATCCTGGACAACCTGTCCTGGTGGACCTCCCTACAGTGGGTGAGGTACCACTCGTGCTAAAAACCCCTCTGAACAAATATGCGTGGGTAGCTTCTGACGCTCTCGGAAAAGAGCACCGCATACACACGCGCTGGATAATCCCTTCATTTTAACTCTTTTCTGCCTCTCAGTGGCAGAGCCTTCTGTTGTTCTTGCTTTTACAGACGAACCCCGAGGGACATGAGAATCATCTGAAAAAGAAAAATCATGATAACCCTACTAATACTTTTCTGTGTCCTACCACAATTCCACGGACAGCCCCTGGTGAGCAGTCATGGTCTGAAGCTGCCGTCCAACATACCAATGTTCTTGGAGTCTACCCCAAGGGTCGTCGTCCGAGCCTGGCGACCTTAGTGCTGCATGACTCCAAGCCATACCGCCTAAGGGACTGGAGGTGGGACCAAAAGGAATTGATCAGAACCTTGACAGGAACGGTTGGTGAGACAATTGTGGTAGCATGCAGAAAAGTAGAAGGAACTCTTTTTGAAAAAGCCACCTCCATCATAATTGCTGGAGGCTCCAGAGTCGATAATGCTGCATTTACAAAAGATTGTAATGATGAATCACCTGACTGTTGGTATAATTTTACTTTGGCTAAACCCACCTATGTGATGTGCCGCTGGCAAAATAACGCAGCTGACCCATTTGGACTTAGCGGCTTGGTTTTCACATTTAAGATAGATGCTGTACCAAGCCCCACACCAAGCACTGTAGTTACATTCTCTCAAACTGAAAGTGTAAAGCCCGTCTCTAATACATCTTGGAGGATGGGCAACGTAAGGTCTACACTGAGGACAGTAAACACAACAACCACCTCGCAATTGGCAGAAGAAACCATAAATTCCCTAATGGGGTGGGACCCAAGCGACGAAATGTGGACCCTAACTGGGACTACTGGTGAGCCAGCTGTAGTAACATGCAGAAAAGCAGAAGGCCCTCACCACGAGAAAGCCACTGCTATCACAATTGCCGGAAATTTTATGGGAACAAGTGGGGAAAATTATTTGGGTATCCCTCCAGTAAGACTGTGTCCCACAAAGATATGGGAGTGTGCTAAGCAAGGCCTGTTCACCCTGTGTTGTCGCCAAGCGTTCGTCGGTAACTATACCCTAAGCCCCGAAACTAACAATATTGTAATCACGAAGGACTGTAGTAATGAATCAGTTGAATGCCAACATAACTTTACCCTAATTAGACCGACATATGTGACATGTCATTGGCGAGGAGGTTCGGTTTATAAATTTAAGATAGAAATAATAACAAAACCCACACTAGACACTGTAACAACATCCCTGTTTTCTACTACTCCAACCCAGCCACCGGTCATACTCACCCCACAAATTTATGAAATTGGACCCTACATAATCAGGAAGACTGGTCAACAGCAGATATTATTTAATCCGGCCTGGTCCCTTAAACAAGTCAAATTGTTGATGCAAAACAATATCTCAGAAATTCAGCCAGCCTGTTCGGTTTTCTTACAGACCTCTTTTGAGGCTGGACTACTTGGCTGCGAAAACGAAACTCCTTCAAAAACGAATGTCAAGAGATATAACCGGTGTCATGGGAACAGGATTTGGAATTCTGAATAGCATTGATTCTGAAGTAATAATGAACAAATTGGCTGCTACGGCCAGAGATCTGGCTGGAATACAACAACCACTAAAGTCATCTCTGTTAGCCTTAGGCACGCACCAGTGGCTGCTGTCAAACATTCTGCCAGACTGGGAAAAGGTGAATGTAAATGATCACAAATTGGTAATTGATGCACTTAGTGCTACGCAAAACAATGTTTCACTGGCTCTCAGTTGTATTCAGGCACAGCTATGGGCACAGTCAGTCTCTGCCTCAATCATAAGAGAAGGCGAAGAAGGCACTTTCCCACTGAGATTCGAAAAATAATCTGGGACAGTGCCACTGACTTTGAAAGAGAATTCCAATCCTGGTGGAATCTGGTAAATTTTACCTACGACCCTATTTCAAACACAGCCACTGCTTTTGTTTTAACCATACGCAATGCTTCTGTACATTTGGTTTTCCCTGTTATTGCATTAGGATTAAACCATGACGGAGCTGTTCTCTATCCTACCGAACATAGAGGATGGGCCCGTCAGCTTGATGACAAATGGCAAACTGTTAATCTGGAATCTTGTATTGTTCGGGAACAACAAGGGTTCATCTGTGAAAGCAATGCAATCATAGCTCAAGATATCTGTTTAGACACAGAACAGAACATCTGTCACTTTGAGATTCGCCCTAACGAGGCTTCTGAAACAGTTCTTATATACATAGGCAATGGATGTGCATGCTTTAGAACTAATTGTGATTTTGTACTTGTAGAAGATGTTGTAGTATATACCTCAAATCATTCAAACTTCTGTGCTTGTAACTTTACTAAGATTACAGGATGTGATTTTTCTTATGATGCTCCAGTTACTTCACATTATCTGCTGCAATCTAACTACACACTGATCCACAAGCTAATGCCAACCCCTATTGGAATGAACCTAACCCTGGTGAGACAACTACTGCTTCATCAGGACCTGATTGAAATCCTCAAAAGATCAAGGAAAGTGGACAGAAGACTCTGGTAGCTGTTCATCATAACGTGAGACAAATACACCGGGTCATGGAAAGGGTAAAGCAAGATGCTGAGCACCGGTGGTGGGATACCCTCTTTGGGTGGTCTCCCACTGCCACAGGTGTCCTGAACATCATGTGTCATCCCATTATTGTTCTTTTGATTCTAATTATACTTGGTTTTATCTTGTCAGCAGCTCTATTCGTTTTAAATTGGAACATGATGAAAAAACTAAAGAAACTCACATTCATGATCAATGCACACGGCTTAGCTGAAACCTTCTACACCATAGATATCCCCAAAGCATTTGATACAAAGCAATTATGAATTAATGATATGTGCCTTACAGTAATTCTTAATTTCCTGAATAAGATCTTGTGAAAATTCTTTTAATCTTTAGTGAATTGTTTTATAGAATAATTTTTAAAAGGTTATGATTTACAATATGATTGTTGTTTTTGATTATTTATGATTTGTTTTAAATATTCTTTGAAATTGTTATAAAATTGATATTGTCTCAATTAATTAATGATTATTTTTAAAATTGTTAATCAACCATTTGTGAAAAAATTACTATAACAATCAATATTAATCATGTTTGTTTATTGTTCCCCTTTTCCCCTTTCTCTCTTATTCCTTCTTTTTCCTTACCCTCTCTCTCTCTCTTTCTTAGACCCCCACTCCTCTTTCCTGACATCTCTCTTTTTCCCGGGTTATGCTACCAACGTGCAGCGAGTCCTGAAGATTTGACAACAACACCACAGACTGTTGATGATCCCTCAAGACAATCGTGAGCCACGGGGTCGTGTGAGAGTCTATCCGAAAATACCCCTCCATTTTTTCTGCCTCACGCTTGCCTTGGGAGACCACTGTGACCGCTGGACTGGTGGAGGGAAAAATCGTGTGCTTCTCAGTACACCATTTGACTGTTTGCATAGCACGCCACACTGAACTCGGAGGCCGTTCTGCTCTTCTCTGAACAATGGATTGGACTTTCTCCCCACCTCCTGGCCCAGCTGGCTTGAGATCCGGGAAGCGCCCCTCTTCTGGAAGACCTCCTCCCCTTGCCTGCTCCTCACCATCGTGATACAACCAGAGGTGCAAGTCCCTTCATCAAGGACATGATCCTATGCAGAGGACCCCCCTTGCACCCCCTTGCCCGAAGACCGGGACTCAAACCCCCTCCCGGTTTCGGAGGGGGTGTGCACAGTGGGGGCGGGGGAGAAAAAGTTGCTCAACTCAAGCACAGGCGCGACCACTGAGCTATGAAAACAATGGCTCTCATTTAATGCTAAGAACTTAGACTACATGTCCTAGCTATCGACGCAGTTGTAATTATCCCCTTCCCCCAACGAAAAGGGGTATAACTAGAGACCAGTTTCAGCTGTGATTTCGAGATCTCCCAGGCGTGATCTGGCGAGCTTTCGACGGACAGCTGGACTCTCCGATAAAGCAAGCACCACGTCCCGGTAGCTATAAACCCCCAAACCTATATCTCCTTTTCCTTTCTTTTCCTTATCTTTTCCTCTTCTTCTTTGGGGGACCCCTTCAATACCAATACCCTTTCTGTTGTGATCTAATAAACAAAAGTAGAAGCCCTCTATGAAGGCTGCTGTAAAAAACCCAGATGCAAGTGTCTTTCTTTGGTAGTATTTTTGTCTGACAGCCTTCTGACAAGAACCATGCTTTTCCCATTTCTTCTGCTACAGTTTCATCACCTTTGATGGAAGCACTGCTTCCATGCTCCCCTGTCATGCAAACATGGGTGTGCAGTGCTCACGCTTTTCCCAAGTGAGCCTGGTTGATTCCCTTTCCTCTTCCAATCCTACTTCAAGCCTGCTGAAGGAGCCCTGCTAACTCCTGAGCCTAGATCCTTTTTCCCTTTGAGGCACATGTAGCCCTTGTGCCACCATCAGGCCTGGTGTCCTGTACCTGGAGTAACCCATGGTCAAAGCCCCACACTCCTGCTGGGAACACCAGGGTGCCAGGGATTCACCTCTAGAACCTTCATGTGTCTGGCTCACTGCAAGTAGCACAAAGAAATATCACATGTGCCCCAGATCCATCAAGCAGTTATGCAGAGGCTCCTGTGACCAATATCCCATTCCTTCCCTTCTGTATCTCACACAGCCCGGCTCCAGCTTTCTGCTCCTTGATCCTCTTTGTGCTCTTTGGGGAGGGACTGCAACATCCCCCATGACCTAAGTCACCATCTCAGGTCTCCTTGATGTAGTGAGCACTGGACAGCCATCCTTCCCAGAACATCCTTCCTCTCTGCCCAAGCCTTCCTGATTCAGGGCAGCACCCCAAATGAGCTTGTAGAGGAGTTTTTGCATGTGACTCCTCACCAGCATGTCCTTATTCTGGTGCACAAAAGCCTTGTAAAATGGCCACTGTGGGGAAAGCAGGCTGAGGCTGGCACAAACAGGTCCTGCACTGCAGTGCAAGTTTCTCAGAGCTCCTGTCACAGCCCCAGCCCTGCTCCCAGCTGGTGCATTCTACCCCAACAGAAACAGCCACAACAGGAAAGAATATACTTCTTCCAGAAATAGATTTATTTATCAAAATCACAGAAACAATCATCGTCCACTAACACAAAGCATCGCTATCACTATCACTAAAAGAATCACTATCACTATCACTATCTATCACTATCACTATAACAATCCCTATTACTATAACTATCACTATCACTATAACAATCCCTATTACTATAACTATCTATGACTATCACTACCACTATCACTATCTATTACTATCACTATTAATCATTTTCATCTTCAAACATGAAGTATTCCTCCAGGTACTGTTTGCAGAGGCACCAGGAGGCTTTGGGCTGAGGGAACTCCAGGGAAATCCAGTAATCACTTGAAGTAGCCCCCTCAGCCAGAGCACAGTAGGGACAGGTGGTCAGAGGTGCCGGGTCTGCTCGCATGTTCTTGTACAGCTGGGCAAGCTCTGCTGCAAAGATCTCAGGAAACGGGCGGCAGCTGTCCCTGAACCCGTTGGCTTGGGGTCTCTTGCCGCTTCCTGGACCTTCTCCTGATGCTGTTTCATCTCTAAGCAGACCACGGCTTTCCCCAGAGGAGTCCCAGTCCTGTCCTGATGCCTCTTTATCTTCCTGGGTCTTCCTGTAGAAACAGATTTCCAAGAAGACTCCTCATAGATAGGAATTTGGAGCACAGTTAAACTGCACTGCAGCAATTTCCACAGAGCTGCCTGAGCACTCCAGCATGGGTGCAAACACTTCACTGCCAATGGCAGCAATGAATAACTCACATGTCTCTCTTCCCAGGTGATACGTGACAATGTACCCAACCAGTGCTGCAAGCAGAAGCACAGCCAAGACTGCAAGAGATGCTAAGAGGTAGGTCTTGCTGAATTCCCACTGTCCAAGAGTCTCAACATTTTGCCCAGCATCTGACAGGAGAAAAGACAATGTGAGAGACAATGTTTGTACTCTGCACGAGGGATAATCCCCACAGTGTGAGGATTATTGTCTTCAGAGATGGGTTCCTCTGGCTCTGGTGTCTCAGCATCAGGGACCAAGAGGGATCCCATGAAGTTCTCATGGACAAGAGCCCAGTGTGTGCCAGGGGAGCAGCACTGCCTCTGTCTTTTTCCTCCAAGCTGCAGG
>JALJVW010000142.1:0-24323 GCA_024865655.1 Emberiza elegans | reverse complement strand
ATCCGATGGTCTAACAATCTTCCAAAGCGTGTTACAGAAAACTTCACCAAACTGCTGAGCGTATTTACAAAAACTACAAACTTTGAACGCATATTATTACAAAATTGTCTGGTCTGTATATCATCTGGATCAGTCCTGAAGAAAGGCTTGTGAGCTGCACTCAGCTAACGAAACTAGGCCCAGCAGGCTAAGGTGCTGGGCCCAGGGGCTGGAGACAGGGCTGCTTGGAGGCTGGCGTGAGGCCCCAGGCAAGCGCAGGAGGCGAGCCGGGGCTGGTGCTTGTACTTTAATCCAGGCCCCCTCCCGGGCACCGTGTCTGGCGGGGCCATCAGCCTTCCAGCCTGGCCTCAGGGACCCTGTCCCATGGTTCCACAGAGGTTCTTGTTACCTGTGGTTTGTCACAGACACTTGGTCTCATGAGATCAAGTGTCCAATGAGACCTTGGGATCCATGTCAATCAGTGATGCAGTGGGGACAGCCCCCTCCCTTCCTCAGGCCGCCCTGCCAGCTCAGAAATGCCACCTTGGGGGCGGCCTTGGCCAACAGCCCTCCCAGGGCTCAGCTCTCACAAACACTGTCTGCCCCAGGCACTCCTGCCCAACCAGCCCTGGTTCTTTAGCAGCAGCCCTGGGAAATGGTCTCCCACACTGGAACCCTAGGAACTGATAGTCATATGCGTGTCTTCTATAGAGCTTCTGTCTGTCTGTCTCTCTTTCTTCTCCTTCTAATGCTCTTTCTATGGAACATTTTTGGTACCTCAACAGCTTATGTATTTAAAGGCTTCTAGATTAAATGAGCTAAATTAATGAAGTTACTGCTATGATAAGTGTTTTCTGTGTAATTGGATGTTGCATGAAATCCTCTTCCAAAATTTCTTGGTTTTTGTACTTTGCCAGTAAAATTTTGTGTCATTTTGACCTCTTGAGAATATCTAGCTGGTGTTTCTCTTGTGCAAACAGAAGGGTGCTCACCATGTCTGGCAGAGGCCCCAATGGAGCTCCCAGGTGCGTAGGATCAGGGGTGGTGTGAGTTATCCAATCCCTGAAGGGCGCCAGTACAGCAACAGCACTGAGAAAAGTTCCAAAGGGCCCCTTGAGAGCTAGGTGCTGGGGGAAGTTCTGGTTCAGGTAGAAAGGTGTAAACCCACTGAGGCCCCTTAATTTCTCTGGGCAAACAGGGGTGAAGCCTTCCAGTGCAGAATGAAAAAACATGAAATTTTTAGAGCAGTGACCTCCAGTTTGAAAATAGGCAATACTGGTTTTTGATTCCCATGGGCACCCAGTAGCTGAGAAGGACAATTGTTTTCCATAGGAAGGAAAGGCCCCCAAGGTTGGCAGGCAGGTGAGGCCATAAATAGGCCAAGGATGGGTGTTATCAGTCAGATTTTGGGGGACAGGTGGAAAACAGTCTAGAGTCCAATCCTGGAGAAGAGTTCCTTCCATGGGAAGCTGTATATTCTAAAGGAAAGAATGTCCTTTTGAGACAGATGAGAGGTGACCATCTACTGCCAGCCAGAAGTTATTCCTATGGGAAGAATCCCTGGATATAAAATTTGGAGGTGAAATCATAAGAATGGGTGCCTGGAGCAGAAGGACAGTTCTTTTCCATTGGGAAGGAAAGCACAGAGCCCCAGTGTTTCTGCAGCAGATGAGAAGTGACCCTCAGCATGCAAAGGTCACTTGGAGCAACACGGCAGTCCATGGAGGCCAAACCAGCCAGATCTGTTCTGTGTTCCCTTGGTTTTATGGGGCTTATAGTGTCACAATGTCCTTGTGCCAGGATCCATGGGGCCCTGCACTGTCATCATGGTGACTTGATTCCATGGGTTCCAGCAGTGTCACAATGGCCCCTTGATTACAAGAAGACCTGCAGTGTCACACTGGCCCCTAGGTTCAATGGGGTCCCACAATGTCACAGTGGCCCCTAGGTGTCATAAGGCCCCACAGTGTCACAATGGTCCCAAGGATTCCCTGAGGCCTTGCAGTGTCACAGTGGTCCCAAGGATTCCATGAGCCCTTGCAGTGTCACAATGGCCTCGGT
Source organism: Emberiza elegans (assembly GCA_024865655.1). Taxonomy (NCBI): domain Eukaryota; kingdom Metazoa; phylum Chordata; class Aves; order Passeriformes; family Fringillidae; genus Emberiza; species Emberiza elegans. The sequence goes on along the minus strand of JALJVW010000142.1, from coordinate 22,283 downwards.
TGTTCCCCAGGCCCCACAGTGTCACGTGACTCCTCTGTTCCATGAGGTCTGCAATGTCACAATGGACCTTTGGTCCCTGGGGGTTTGCTGTGTCACAATGGCCTCCTCTGGCTCCACAGTGTCACAATGGACCATTGATGACAGGAGGCCACTCTGTGTCACCCTGGAGCTTTGGTTCCATGCAGCCCTGCAGCGTCACAATGGTCTCCTCTGGCTGCACAGTGTCAGAGTGGACCACTGATGTCATGAGGCCCTGCAGTGTTACAATGGCCCCTTGGTTCCATGGCACCCCAAAGTGTCATAATGGTCTCCATGGTTCCATGAGGCCCCGCGGTGTCACAATGGACCCTTTGTTCAATGGGGCCTCTCAGTGTCACAATGATCCCTACATTCCACGGTGCCACACAGCATCAGTACAGTCCCCTCGGTTCCATGAGGCCCAGCTATGTTACAGTGCTCACCATGATTCCATGAGACCCCGCGGTGTCACAATGGTCCCTTAGGTGTCACAGGGCCCCACAGTGTCACAATTGTCCCTTGGTGTCACAGGGCCCCACAGTGTCACAATGGTCCCTTTGTCTCACAGGGCCCCCCACTGTCACAATGGTCCCTTGGTTCCATGGCCCTGTGCTGCTGCATTCCCCCCTCCCCTTCTCAGGCCGCCCTGCCAGCTGAGAAATGCTCCTTGGGGCTCGGCCTTGGCCAACAGCCCCTGGGCTCAGCTCCTCTGCAGCTCATCACAAACACTGTCTGCTCCAGGCACTGCTGCTGCCCAACCAGCTCCTGGATCCTTTAGCAGCAGTCCTGGGAACTGGTTTTGTTCCCTCAGTGGCACAAGATCCCTGTTCTCACAGTGCCAAAGAAAGCTGTGGATGCCAAGTGCGGCCAGGATGAACCATTTCTGGGACTGAAGCCCCTCTCTTGGGGCCCTGCAAACAGCGCTCCAAAGGAGCCCTTGAGCTCTCCTGGGCCAGCCACTCCCTCTGAGTGGGGCCTCCCCAGCCAGGAACTCTCCCATTTGCTGCATTCAAGGATCCTGAACAGGGACAGAGCCTGGGCCAATCCCCCACCCTCCAGGCTCAGCCTTCACCCACTGGGGAGATGCCAAAGGATCCACAGGAGCATTCCCTGCCCTCAGGGGAATTTCTCACAGGTGCCTTGCACTGACTCTGTGTGTCTGTGGGCACACAGGAGTGCCTGTGCTGGGGAAATGTGGCAGAAATGCTGCTCTCTGAGGGGTTTGAGTGCCTTGGAGAGCTGAGTCAGTCAGGCCTGTAGGTAAGGGTAAATCACAAGGTCTAAGTGAAGTTAATTGCTGTTAAGAGTTGTTAGTTGCTAAGTTGTTACTTTTAATATAAACTATAAGCGGGGTTAAATATTGTTAAGTGTTATTCCTCTGTTTAATTGCAAAGTCATACGTTTCAGGTTAAATGCTGTTGCGCTCTGCTCTTTGGTAAATTGTGAAGTTGAAAGTACCAGTAAAAGTTAAGGTGTAAGTTAAGTCCTGTTGAGTTTGAGCTCTGTTAAACTTTTAGGCCATATTCCTTTTATCCTTGCCCTCCCTGTCCTTGTGTCACACACACTCACAGGGGCAGTTCTGGGTTAATTTCTGGTTTGATTGCCTGGATTCTGTTTGGTTTTGTTGCTGCTTTGTTTCCCTGGTGTGCCTGAAGTGTCAGGTCAGGAGCAGAGTGACTCTTGCCAAGGAACTTTGTGCTGCTGTCCCTTAATATTAAATCTGGTTTTTGCTGCTGCCTTGCTGGGGATTTTTTCAGCACTCTCAAGGCCTTGTTGGTACCAGGGTGAAGGAGCCCTGGCTCCAGGGGATGCTGCTGAGGGGTCCCTGTCCCCCTGTCCCACCCCCAGGGCCCCGGCCCCTCATCCCCGTGTCAGGCTCTGGGGTCAATCTCATGGAACATCCTCTGGGGGAGGCTGCGGGGCCGGGGGCGGGTGGACCGGGGGGGACAGGGGACCCCGCTGTGCACGAGCAGGGTTGGACTGCTCTGGGAGGAATTGTGAGGGGGGCTGGGGCAGAGTGACCTCCCCAGTGACCTCACACAGCCCCTGTGATGCCACACAGCCTTCCTGTGATTTCACACTGCCCCTGTGATGTCACACAGCACCCTGTGATGTCACAGACTTCTCTGTGATGTCACTCTGCCATCTCTGTGATGTCACACTGCCCCTGTGATGTCACACAGCCTCCTGTCATGTCACACAGCCAATTCTGTGATGTCACACACCCCCGTGATGTTACAGGGCTCCTTTGATGTCACACTGCCCCTATGATATCACACTGCCCCCGTGATGTCACACTGCCCCTGTGATATCATACAGCCCCTGTGATGTCACACAGCCATCTCTATGATGTCACACTGCCCCAGTGATGTCACAGAGCCATCTATATGTCAACTTGTGATGTCATACAGCATTGCTGTGACATCACAGAAGACTGATGTCACAAAATCACCCTGTGATGTCACAATCTGTTCTATGATGTCACAGCCTGCTCCATGATGTTACACAGCCACCAGGTGATGTCACAACCCCTCTCTGATGCCACAGAGCCACACTCTATGATGGCACACTCTGCTCAATGGACTCACACCCTACTCTGTGATGTCACAGCCAGCCTGTGGTGTCACAACCCACTCAGTGATGTCACAGAACCCTCACAAGATCCCTCAAGAACTCAGTTCTATTGAGACACTGAAGTTTCTTGTACTTTGAAGAGATCCCTGTCGGGGACACAACTGAGAAAGTGTCCCCAGGCCCCAGGCAGAGCAGAGAACTGCAGGCAGTGATGACAGGTGGGCACAAAGAGAAGCCAAGTCTTGGTACCCTGGGGCACAGCAGGGTCTGTGCCACCAAGGGCTGGGAGGAGACACCTTGTCCTGAGGCCCTGGGGCCTCCTGGCACAGCCCAGCCAGGCTGGGCACTGTCAGCCCTTGTCCTGCCCTCAGCATCCCCCTTGCCCATATCCCAGTGGCCTCAAGGATCTGCTGGAAGGAGTCCCTGGGGAGCCTTGCTCAGCAATGGCCCTGGGGCTCCTTCATGCTCCCTGCAGGGACTGCAGGTTTTCAAAGGACTTTGGGTTTGGCTTTTGCCTTGGAGTCTCTGAGAGGTTTGTGCAATCATGGCCTCCAATTATCTGCAGTAATTAGTCCCTGGAGAGACTCTGTCAGTAACAACACTCAGTGGGGCTCATTAAAGCTTCAAGGTACTTCAGTTATTTTAAGGTACTTGGTGTTTCCCTTTTGATGCAGAACTCTGTGAGAGGTTTGTGCAATCATGCCCCCAATTATCTGCTTTAACGAGTCCCTTGAGAGCTTTGTACTGACACTCAATGGGTCTCATTAATCCTTTGAGATACTCAAGGTTTTTAAGGTACTTTATGGATTTAAGAATGCTTTAAGGTACTTTTAAGGATTTTCCTGCCCACACTGAGTCTCTGAGATGTTTTTGTGCAATCCTGGCCTCCAATTCTCTCCTCCAAGAAGTCTGTCTGGAGCCTGTGTTGGGTATCTTCCCCCTTTCTCTTTTACAACAAAGATGGAACTGAAAGAATTTTGTAAGACTTTCTAAAAGCATCCAAACATACATGAGACAATTAACAATGCAACAACAACCACTAAGAGAATTAATAGTCCTCTTTTAGCCAGATATCATCCAACCCTTTAGTCCCTTGGATTGGAAGAGTTTATTGAACCAGTCTTTGTTTTCCACTTGATGCTTCTTGAACCCTCTCTTCAGTACCTGAATGCTCTTGTGGATTGACTCGCTGTGGCTGGAGAGGTTCATGCAACACATGCCCTCAGAGTCTACACAGCCATGCCCATGTGCCCAGAGTAAAAACTCTATCGCTGTTCTGCAGGGCAGAAGATGTCTGATGGTCTCTGTGTCTGAGAGCAGGCCACTCAATGTGAGGGAGGTAGCATTGGTTTGCTTACTTAACAGGCACCCAAGATGGTCTAATTGTCCTAAAGCTTTAGCTGCAGCCACCCAAGGTAGTCCAAATTGGGGGATGCTACCATCCAGGGCCTGGATTAAAGCTTTCAAAGCCATCTCTTTGATATCATCCAATACTTCTCTGGGGATATCCTGCTTGATCATCTGGTGGGCTGTGTTGTCCTTCTCCATCTAGATGGTTGATTGTCAATTCTTGCCCTTGCCTCATTATTAGCATAGTCTGCTATTAATTGATTTAGTAAACACTTCCATCCCCCTTCCCACAGGGTGTATTCTGTAGGTGACAACAACATGGTCATAATATATTTTAAATCATAGGGAGTTAAAGATGTGCTGTAAACATTCATTAGACCATTAAAACAAGGTAAGTCCTTCCTATGGTTTTAGCTGCCCTACACAGATCCTTGATTTCCCCGTAAACCAAATGGCTGACACCTGGGATTCTGTCCCCTTCATTCATATATGGGGTGGGGAGTTTGAAGACTATTTGCCAGTCTTCTTCCTTAACTGGAGGCATGGCCCATGGTGGAATTTATGATTGACACTGAGTCCCAAAATTCTTGTTTGGAGTCTGGAGGTTTTCATCAGATTGAAGAGAAGGTCTGGAAGCAGGAAGATCCAGGAGCCAAAATTTTGGATTAGGGATGGTGGGCTCCTGATATTTTGGTTTGATCCTTGAGAATTAAACAAAGCATCCATGATGCTCCAAGACCACGAGGCTACCATTTGGACATCGTGGAAGGTCTGAGGAGAAAGAGGTTTCTCAAGTTCCTGAGTTAGGAGTGACCAATGGATTGAGTTTTCAACACACTGATTGCTGGTGAAGGGAAAACAATGGTATGGAAGATGGGGAGCATGGATGGGGATAATGGGTGGGGTCCATTTTTGAAAGGTTGAAAAATACAGTACAGAGTCCCAAAAAACAGGGCAGTGGTATGGATTTCCCCAAACAGGCATCTGGAAAATTTTTATGATCCACCTCATGATTGAACTTCTTTGAAAATATTTTGTCATGATCAGTGAGAATTAATCCATATATGCTCCTTTTTAAAAACATCTGGCTGCCCATTTTCTTTTCTCCGCCTTGAAGAGGAACAACCACCAACACACCCAAATCAATTAGGGAAAATTGGGTGCATATTGTAAAAAACACAGTGGCAAAATGGGCAATAAATGTCTTGTATTTTAAAACCCAGCTGCAATCCATGCAGGTGAAACCCCTGGGCAGGTCCCTCTTGAAAATTGAATCTGGGCACAATCAAAAAAACCCAGGAGCTGCCCCATCAGCTAATGTCAAACAACTGACACCTGGAGACCTGAATGTCATCCCCAAACAGGCACCAAATGTCACAATGAAACCACAAGTTCCAAGACCTGACAAACCTCTCTGGTTCCCTGACTTCCCAACGAGGGTGGCAAAAATGAAAAGGAGCAGGATCAATGGAGTTGCCCAAAAGGAACTTTAGTAACAGGGTGAAAAACAATAAACATGGAGAAGTCAAGCACAGTACAAGGGGCAGGGTCCAAAGACCTGAGACAAAGGGGAAGCAACAACATAGACACTTGGGGGTAGAACACTCTAGAACAATAACCATATAGGGGAAACAAGTAACCAATAGGGGAGGAGAACTTGGACAACTTAGCATAACAACACTAAAGGCTTATGGGGAACTCTCAAACTCACCCTAAGTTAAACAAATGATTCCCAGGGCTTGAAACTCACGCCCAGTTCTTCCAAGGGTAAAATCTGGCTGACTCTGAGTTACAGCTAGGCTAACTCCCACACCACTGCTTTTGCACTGGCCCCTTGGGACCATGCGGCCCAACAGAGCCACAATGATGTCCTTGGTTCCACAAGGCTCCACAGTGTCACAATGGTCCCTTGGATCCATGGTGCTCTGCAGTGTCACAATGGCCCCTTCATTTCACAAGGCTCCCAAATGTCACATTGGTCTCCATAGAAGGAAACCACAGGAGCCCCCATGTTTCAGGAGCTGATGAACAGCAACCACCAGAGGCCAAGGCAAGCCTGACCTGTCTGTCCCTGGCAGGTTTGCTTGGAGCAACCCTTGGATATTTGAAATTATGAATGTGGAGTCCTAATTTCAAACATTTGTGCCTGGAGAAGAGATGATTTTTTTTCATAAAAAGAAAAGCACAGAGCCCTTTCCAGTGTTTGGAAAACAGGTGAGTGCTGGCCCTCAGGAATCAAAGACCAGCCAGACCTGTCTGTCCTGGCAGCTTTTGTCTGGCAGCAATCCTTGAATACACAAAAATTTGGAGGTGGAATCCAAATTTTGGCCATGGATGCCTGGAAAAAATGGACAGTTCTTTTCCATACAAAGGAAAAGCCCAGAGCCCCAGTGTTTCAGGGGCAGATGGGAGTGGCCTTCCACATTCCAAGGTCAGCCAGACCTGTCAGGTGACCCCTGGGAGGCCAAGGCAGCCACACCTATTTCATGTTCCCTTGGTTCCACAGGGGCCCTGCAGTGTCACAATGGTTCTCTTGCTTCCATGATGCCCTCTGGTGTCATAATGGCCCCTTGGTTACACAAGTCCTTAAGGATCTTAATGGTCTCCATGGTTCCACAAGGCCCCACAGTGTCCTAATGGTCTTTGGGTTCCATGAAGCCTCACTGTGTCACCATGGCCCCTTGGTTCCATTGGGGCCCAGTAGTGCAACAATGATCCCCTTGTTTCCACAACTTCCCATAGTGTCACAATGGCCCCTTCCTTCCATGAGGCCCTGCAGGGTCACAATGGCCCTTTGGTTCCATGGGGCCCCACAGTGTCACAATGGTCTCCATGATTCCATGGGGCCTTGCAATGCCACAATGCTCTCCATGGATCCATGGTGCCCTGCAGGATCACAACGGCCCTTTGGCTCCACGAGGCCCTGAAATGCAGCAATGGCCTCTTGGTTCCACAAAGCCCTGCTGCTTCACACTGGCCCCCTGGGGACCATGCGGCCCAACAGAACCACAAAGATGTCCTTGGTTCCATGAGGCCCCACAGTGTCACAATGGTCCCTTGGATCCATGGTACCCTGCAGTGTCCCCCTGCAGGGTCCCCAAAGTGTCATGTGGTCCCATGGTTCCACAAGTTCCTACAGTGTCAAATGGTTCCTTGGATCCATGGTACCTGTCAGTGTCATCCCCTTGGTTCCCAAGTTCCTACAGTGTTCCATGCCCTTTGGCTCCACAACACCCACACAGTGTCACAATGGTCTCCATAGGAAGGAAACAAGTGAGCCCCAGTGGTGCAGGGGCAGATGAGAGGCAGTCACCAGAGGCCAAGGCTAGCTAGACTTGACTGCATTGGCAGATTTTGTTCTGGGAGAAACCCTTGGATATAGGGAATTTTAGAGGTGGAATCCCAATTTCAGCCATGGGAGCCTAGACAAGAAAGACAGTTCTTTTTTTCCATAGGAATAAAAGCACAGAGCCCCAGTGCTTCATGGTCAGATGGGAAGTGGCCCTTGACATGTCAAATTCAGTGGGACCTGTCAGACAGCCCCCAGGAGGCCAAACCAGGCAGACCTGTTCCATGTTCCCCTTGATTTCATGGGTCCCAACACTGTCACAATGGTCTCCTTGATTCCATGAGGTCTTGCAATATCACAATGGCTTCTTGGTTTCATGAGGCCCAACAAAATCACAGGGTCCATTGGCTCCATGTGATCCCACTGTGTCACAATGGCTCCTCCTTTGTTTCTATGGGCCCCATAGTTTGATCATTGATCCTTGCTTCCATAGGGCCCCTGAGTTGCACAATGGTCTCCTTGATTCCATGAGGATTCATAGTCTCACTGTGGTGTCCTTGGATCTCCATTGTCACAACTGACCCATGGTTCCATGAGGTTCCATAGTGTCACCATGGTCATTGTCAGAGGCTGGATGAGATCAATGTCCCGAGACACCTTGGGATGCTCAGAATGCCTGTGGGGCCAGGGGTGGGTCAGGCCTTGGTTTGTGGTGGGACAGAGCCCGCCCCCAGCCCTGGCCTGGCAGAGCTGTCAATCACACAGCAGGGGTGGTGCACACAGCAGCCCAGCTGTCAATCACACAACAGGCAGTGCTAACCCAGCTCTGATTAGGCCAAGCTGTCAATCAATCAATCACACACAGGCAGCTGGTGCCTACCCTGACTCTGATTGGACAAGCAACTGGCAGTCCCACCCCACCCTTAGGACAGAAGGTCCAGGGGTTTAAAAGCCAGAGCACGAGGCCAGCCCATGGTCTGGGTCCTGCCTTCTCCTGGGGTTCCTCTGTTGGCAGTGCTGGAACCCCAGCAGTTGGTACTATGGTTGTGCATGTCTTTCTATGGATCTTCTGTCTTTCTGTTGTTCTCTATGTCTTCTCCTTCTAATCCTGTCTACCTGGAACATTTTTTGGGGTAACTTCACATGTTGAGGGTTAAAGGATTTTAGGTTAAATGTGTGGGAATCCAGGGCACAGGGAATATTTCTCTGTCTGCTGAAGAGGGGTCCTGACCCCCAGAGAAACACTGCCTTTCACCTTTGTCCATGGAGAGACTTCCAAGACTTTGAGATAGATTAGAATTTACTAAATTGTGAAATACATTAGAGGGTAGTATAGCATGTAACTTGGGTAAGAAATTTAGGTTTTGGGATTTTTAGTATAGTTTGGATAGGAAGCAAGATGGAGGAATGGATCATTATCTTATCAGAGTGACCCCGAGAAAAGTTCCCAAGTCTCTTTTCCCAGCCCTGGCAAAGAAGGAGTCAGGGCTCTTCATTTCTCAGTCTCAAGGTTGTTTATTTTATCTTATCTGTAAAAATTTTCTCCTGCCCTGACGAGGTCAGTTCAGCAATACAGTCTGAGGTTTCTGACCACCCCAGGGCAGCTGTGTGTCTTTTTTGCAGTAAAAACTACATATAACATATTTACCTTTTTTTCCCAATACCTTTCACCCTTTGTTAGCAAGTGCACCTTCACCATGAACCAATCCAAAGTGCCAACATCACCACAGAAGATGGATGACAAGAAGAAGAAGGAAGGACCATGAGGCAGGCCCAAGCTAAATGATTCCTCCATCTTGTCTCCATAACCCCCCTGTACCAAAAATCCTAAAATCTATATTTCATCCTGTAAATATATTATTCCTGCCCATTCAAACCAAAGGTGGTAATATTCCCATGTCTGCACACACAGGTGGCACATTGCTAGAAGGGTCAAAGTCAAGCCACCAAGTGCTTTTGGAGGACATTCCAGGACCTCCGAGCCCCCAAGGGTTCTCTTGGTAGCTCTGGACATCCGGAGTGATGTGGTTTTGGGATTTTTAGTTGGTGTAGATAGGAAGCAAGATGGAAGAATTTGGATGTAGTCCCTGTCTTCTCCTTCACCTACTCCATTTCCTGCAGTGTTGGTGGCACAGGGTGATTGGTCAAAGAAAGCACAGTGCAGAGGTTATGTGGACAGTCAAGGGATGAGTTATTGGTCAATAAGTAGAAATAATGTAGGTTTTAAGAGTTAATTGGATGAGACAACTTTAAAAGACCTTGAAACCGTACACTTTAGAGCCATTTTGAGGTGCTTTTCCAGCGTGCTGAGCCTGGTGTGGACAGCATGTAAAACTTTAGGTAAAATAACAATAAACAGGAAGCTGAAGACTGAAAAAGTCCCATGCATCTCCTTTTACCTGGCACAGAACTGCTATAGGAGGGTTTCCCCCATCCAGGCAGCCCCCAGAAAGGCCCAACATAAACCAAACATCAAACACTGGTGCCCTGACAATGTCTGAATTAAGTTGGCTTTATTCCATAAAATTGTTTACTGAAGGAGGTTGTCTTAATTGGCCAATCATGTGAAATGTGTTCATTAAATGAGCAGTGAGGTCCACCTGTAGTAAACCAAGATATAAAAGAAGAGGATTGAATAAAAGGGTGGCTTTTAACCCTTAGCCTTCTGATCTGAGTCTGTGTCTCCTCTGACTCAACAGTGACCTTTGGGGATCTGTGGGGGCCATTGGGGATCCTTTCTGCAACTTGTGACCCAACAGGAGCTTCTGTAATAAATTTTGCCTGAAGCTCCCACTGTGCCCATGAGATGACCCCCTGTGAGTGTCTGGGACATCCTGGCTCTTTGGCAGCCTGTGGATTCCTGGGATGTCACCGTGGAGCCCTCGTGTGCCTGCAATACATCGGTGCCTTTGCAGCCCAGGATGCCCTGGGATGGCACCATGTAATGGCTGTGACTGCCTCTGACCACAGGGCTCTTTACGATCACCAGAAAGCCCTGGGAGGTCTCCATGAAGCCAGTCTGCACCTGTGACATTCCAGGTCTTGAACAGCCTGGAGACTCTTGGAAAATCCCCATGGAACCCCTCTGAGGGTCTGTGACAAATCTGCTCCTTAGCAGGCAACCATCCCCAGCCCCCTGTTGCTATGGTCAGTTTCCATGGCAACCATCACGAGCCCCCTGTTGCTATGGTCAGTCCCTCGGCAGCTCCATGGAGACCCCATGCCAGGGGTGGTTGCCATGGACACCAGCTCAGGCCTGCAGCCAGAGCCCGTTGCCATGGAAACCATTGGCAGCCCCATCCCCAGGCTCATGGGATCCCAGAACAACAGAATTGGCTGAGCTGGGAAGGACCCATCAGGATCCTTGAGTCCAACTGCTGGCCCTGCACAGGACACCCCAACAATGCCAGCCTGGGCCTGGCAGCGCTGTCCAAACGCTGCTGGAGCTCAGAGAGCCCTGGAGCTGGGACCCTTCCCTGGGGAGCCTGGGCAGGGCCCCAGCAGCCTCTGGGCAAAAACCTTTTCCTGAGATCCAACCTGAGCCTGCCCCCCACAACTCAGCTGCAGCCGTTCCCTCCACTCCTGTCCCTGGGCACCAGAGGGAAGAGGTTCCCACAGCCCCAGCCAGGGACCCGCTCCCCAAGGCTGTTGCCATGGCCACCAGGGCTGGGACCAGCTGGGATGCTTGGTTTCCATGGGCCGGGGTTCAGGAATGGGATTCTCCCATTTCCTGCTCCCACTAAAATCGAGCTGCCCTCACTGCCCTCCCTCCTTCCATGGAAAGCACAAAAGGCAAAAGATCCCAGGCTGGGATAAGAACAATTTATTGGGAACAGTAAATGAGATAAAGAACAAACAGAACAGAAACAATATTGATAACAGAAGGGATAAATAAAAACTTTTACAGGAAAACTAAAACACAACTCACTGGGTCTTTCCTGGCCAAAATTTCCCCTGCCTGGAAAGGACACCCTTCTCCTCAGGGAGAGAGAGAGAGAGTCCCTTTCCTGCCCCTGGCAATGACCTGAGGTGGGAGTGAATGTAATGACAGGGCCATGGCCAGACCCTCATGTTCATCAATCCCCACATCAGGTCATTGGGAGGGGCAGGAAAACGACAGGTGTCTTCCCAGCATGGATCATCACAGGGAACATGGATCACCAGGGCTCTTCCCAATGTGGGGTCTCCAATGGGGGATGAAGGTGGAACTGGTGCATGAAGCTCTTCCTGCAGTCAGGGCATTTGCAGGGCTTCCCTTACTGGTGCCTCCGTTGGTGTCTGGTCAAGTCAGAGCTCTGGGTGAAGCTCTTCCCACACTGGGGACACTCACAGGGCCTCTCCCCAGTGTGGATGCCTGGTGGGTGATGAGGGTGGGAGTTGTCTTGAAGCCCTTTCCCACAATCAGGGCAGCAGAAGGGCCTCTCATCCGTGTGAATCTGCTCATGCAGGAGGAGATTTGAGCTGGTCTGAAACCTCTTCCCACAGGTGGGGCACTCGTAGGGGCCTCTCCCAGTGTGGATGTGCCGGTGGATGATGAGGTGGGAGTTGTGTTTGAAGCCCTTCCCACAGTCAGGGCAGTGGAAGGGCCTCTCCCAGTGTGAATCTGCTGGTGCCTGGAGGAGATTGGAGCTGGTCCGAAACCTCTTCTGACACTTGGGGACACACTCGTAGGGGCTTTCCCAGTGTGGATGTGTTGGTGGGTCATGAGGGTGGATCTGCAGCTGAAGCCCTTCCCACACTCCCCCCACACTCGTGTAGGCCCATTCCCCAGTGTGGATCATCTGGTGGCTGATCAGGGTGCTGCTCTGCCTGAAGCTCTTCCCACACTCCAAGCACTTGTAGGGCTTCTCCCCATCATGAAGCTGCTCATGGACCACCAGCTCTGAGCTCTGGCTGAAGCTCTGTCCACCTTCCTGGCTCAGGGTGGGTCTTTCCTCCTCAGAGCACCCTGGGCTGGGTTTGCAGCCCCTCCTCCTGTGGGATCTCTGGGGCTTTTCCTCCCTGTTGAATTCCTGTGCCGTGGAGCCACTCAAAACAGCCTCTTCCATGAGGTTCTGCTGTGGGGATTTGTCCTCCCTGGTCTCCATCCTCAGCTCCTTGTCTGGGGAAGAAGGACAAGGAGAGGATGGGATTTGCCTCCATGCCAAAGGGAAGGGGAGGAGATTTTGTAAGTGCATCCCCAGCAGGACAGGGTTGGCAGCAGGGGTTGTCCTGCAGCCAGGGGCCATGCTGGGCTGGGAGATGGAGCAGGAGAGGGGGGAAAGGACACTGACTTCCTCCTCCCTGCCTGGGTGTCCCAGGGCATCTTCCTCTTCCTCGCAGCCTCCTCCTCCATCTGGCAAAGGTTTGGGGATGGGAAATCCTGTTTTGGGAGGAAAAACAAGGGATGAGCACATTGAGTTTTGTACTGGTTTGAAGGCAAACCTGGGGAGAGTCTAAACCAGAATTACAATTTAATAAGAAAATTAAGATCAAGGCAATGATACAGAAACACTGCCTTAAACTGACAGAGTCAGGATATAACCTGACACCCTGTTGGTCAGGGTGGTGGCAGCAGTCCCATTAAATGGTGGCTGCAGTCCTGTTGGAGTGATGAACGTGATTCTGTCAAAGCAGTGATCCTGTAGAAGGGTCTGGTCTTCCTCTGAGGTCCAGTGGTGGTTATGGAGCTCTTGTCCTCTGGGAATCCAGTAGGCAAGCTGCTCCTGGTGTTGCAAGCCTCAGCTTATATCCAGGTAGGAATGCTTGGATCCTCCCCCTGGGCAGAGCATCCCACAATGGGATGATGGAATTTTATCAGTCCTGCAGTGACACTCAATGGCCCATTCCCAGAAGATATCTCCCCTGGAGGGCGTTATCAGGGTGAGTCATGGAAGAGATAAAGAACACTGCCCCACCTGTTTATAGCAGTTGATGAAGATGGGGATTGAAAACATGCATTTGGTTACATCTTGCATTGCAACCTGAAACAGTGGGGTAATCCCTGCTCAGGGGGTGAACACCACCCCCCTTACCCAAACTGGCTCAGGTGTAAAACCCCCACCCTGGGAAGGCCACACACACAGGGACAATGTCACACTTGCCCTGCTCCAGGAGGTCTCTGTCCCTGTCACTCCCTTGCTGCCCCTCCCCCCTTTTATCTTTCTTTCCCTTTCTCTCTCTACCTCACATTTACTGTTCAATAAAATCCACTTTGGATTTGGTCTCATTAGCACCTTAATTGGGGCAGAGACATCTCAATAATTATATTCTTAACCAGATTGTGACATTATTTTGGCACAGTGAGTTCAGGGCACTGTTGTCTGACCCCAAGTGCCTTTGACAACAGCATGGTTCCCTCCTCTGAGGTGGGTTGTGGTTCTCTGGAGGAACTCTTGGAAACTTGGACAAAGTCCCTCCTCTGAGGGACTTTATGGGAGAACTGATGAGGAAAATGGCTGTTGTGGGTGGCCAGTGTAAAGAAAATATTTTGTTGTCCTTCCTTGAAAAGTTTGTTAAAATCACTGGAGGAAAGGGAGTAAATGTTGCCAGCAAGACTGACAAGGTTCATTCACCCCACAGGTGAGGAACACAAGGCTGCTGAAAGTCCCACAAGAAGCCCAGCTCAAGTAGCTAAATTCCCAAGCAACTCCTGAATGCCCAGGCTTGGGTTCTTTGCCAAAAGTGAGAATCTTTTTTCTCTTCATCACTGTCATCTTTGTGACAGCTACACAGAGCTTTTCCTTCCTTTTAATAATATCTGTATTGGGCCGAATTTCTACTTTTCTTTTGTTGGAACCTGTCAGCAGCTGAGTTGGAGCTGTGCAGGGACTGATGAAATGTGGAACTGCCAAAGAATTGCTTCTATTGTCAGTTTATTCATGTTTGGGATTTGTTTGTGTTTTCATCACATGTAACTTGTGGGAAAATTAAATATTCATCACAGTGTTTTATGCAGAGTTAAGTTTGATTTCTGCCAAGTTTATTTTGTCCAGTACCCTGGGGATGCTCAAGGGCTCTCTGTGCCTCTCATCCTGGGGAAGGCTTGGGAGGGGTTTCGGGAGATTATCCCTGTCCCTGTTACCCCAGGTCATTCCCCACGGTGTCTCCAACATTCTTACCCCAGGGAATGCCTGGGGGGTCTCCCTCCCTCTCACCCCTGTGCCAGGGGGTGCTCGGGGCAGTCTCTGTCCCTCTCAGCCCAGGGGATGCTCAGGGGTCTCTGTCCCCTCGCCTTGGGGGATGGTCGGGTGGGGCCTCCATCCCTCTGGCCTCAGGGAATGCCTGTGCAGGGCTGGGGACCAGGGGCTCTGTGTCCCTCTCACCGCTGAGGGTGCTCGGGGCTGGGGGGGCTCTCCGACCTTCTCACCCCTGGGGAGGCCGGGGGGGTCTCTGTCCCTCTCAGCCCTGGTGTGACCCCACCCAAACATCATCGGGCTCAGAGGGACAGAGACACCCCCAAACCCCCAGAAGGGCTGAACCTGGGATTTGGTTTGGGGCTGAGGATTTAGGAAGGGGCTGGAATTGGGGCTGGGCTGGGAGTTGGGGCTGAGATTTGGATTAGAGCTGGGATTGGGGTTAAGGCTAGACATGGGATTGGCTTTAGGGCTGGGGTTGGGATTGGGTCTGGGGCTAGACGAGTCTGGGACTGGGATGAGATTAAATACAGAACTGTGAGTGTGTCTACACATGGAGTGAGATTGAGATCAGGATCAGGGTCAGGTTTGGGACTGAGCTCACCCAGAGCAGGACAGGGGGGATATCACAGTGGGAAGGTTTGGGGAAAATCCTGGTTTGGGGAAAAACAAGGTGTGAATGCCTTGGGTTGGGAAAAACCTTGAAGTCCCAGTTGTTCTGATTACCAAAGAAAAAAAAGCCTTGCCTTTAATGGGCTGCAGCTGTGACTAAAAAAGATAACTGGGATAAAATGGGTGGGTTGGCCAGCCAGGGAAAGCCTTGAGGAAGAAGATCTTGAGGAGGTAGAGGAGCCCTGAGGAAGAAGGAACAATCTGCAGAAGAAGGAGTCAGTGCTGTGAAGAGCTGCCCACAAGAAATCACCAAGAAGTTATGGGACTTTTGAAATATGATGACAACACCCAAGTCCATTTCTAGAAGTCACCTGATGTCTAAAAATCAAGAGTGTATTAAAAAAAAAAACCAAACAGAGTTTCCCATTTCCAGTCTCATCCCTCTGGGGTTCTGGTGGTCCCCCATCTCAGGGCTGGTGGGGATCCCATGGGTCCTGGGGATCCCCCCTCTACAGGGTCCTGCTTATGGATTCTGGGAAGTTTTGGAGTCCCAGGGTCCCCCTCTCCAGCCTCCCCTCAATCCAGCCACTTGGGGTTCCCCCTTCTTTCCACCACCCTGTCCTGGTTTAGGGCAAATTTGGTTGAAAACCTCCAAAAGGAGTTTCCTCTAGAATGCAGATTCAGCAGCCCCACCCTCAGCCAGTTCAGGAAAATATTTCCTTGGAGAAAAGTGGAAAAAACTTTATTTAACAGGCAAAGCATTTACCAGCACAAAAAATTGAACAATATTAAGGAATAAAACCTCCTGCTCCTCCAAAATAGATGGCAAACTCTGAAAATCCCTCTGTGGGCTCTAGCTCGGCTCACTCAGTCTCTTATCAGTCTCTTATCAGTACCTCCAGCGCTGGAAATGCCGCGGCCCAGGCTTGCCCCATGGGCCACAAGTGCGAGGTGAAGGTGGTGTTCTGGGTATTCAGTCCAGAGCAGGTTTAAACAGCTCCAAACAAAAAAGAAAAAGCACAGTCCAGGGAACTTCTCTGCCTCAGTGAGCTAAACACTAACTAAAAGCAAAGGAGAGCTCTGTCCCGCTGTCTGTCTGTCCTTCCTGTCCATCCAGGAGCTGGAATGTGGAGGAGTGAGTGCAGTTTCTGAAAACAAACTGCAGCTTCTTCCTCCTCCCCTTCGCTCTCAGAACCAGCCTTAAAGGTGCAGAACACATTCCTGGGCTAAACAGACTGATGGGGGTACGAGCATCATGAAGTCACCCCAGGACACGGCCCTGTCAGGGTCAGGGGGTCCCGTCCCCGCCTCATCTCCGGGCTGCCGGGGTCCCCCAGCTCCGGTATCACCCCTTCCGTTCTCCCTTCCCCGAGGGTCCCCCGTTCCACAGCCCTGGGTCTCACGGGGATCCCCAAAACCAATGTCCCGCCCCGTCGGTACCGGGCCATCCCCACGTGGAGCCCCCAGGACCCTCCCGAGGGGCAATCATGGCTCCTGTCCCCCCAAAAAAGCTCCTCTTAGGGAGCCCAGAGATATCTGGGGCTCGAGTCCGGGATCTGCTGGCTCCGAACACTCTCCAAAAAAATCCTCCTGGAGACCCCTTGCTGGAGTTATCAGGGAAATTAGCTACTTGAGCTGGGCTTCTTGTGGGACTTTCAGCAGCCTTGTGTTCCTCGCCGTGGGGTGAATGAACCTTGTCAGTCTTGCTGGCAACATTTACTCCCTTTCCTCCAGTGATTTTAACAAACTTTTCAAGGAAGGAACAACAAAATATTTTCTTTTTCACTGGCCACCCACAACAGCCATTTTCCTCATCAGTTCGCCCATAAATTCCCCAGGAGGAAGGAGGGACTTTGTCCAAGTTTCCAAGAGTTCCTCCAGCGCGAACCACAACCACCTCAGAGGAGGGAACCATGCTGTTGTCAAAGGCACTTGGGGTCAAACAACAGTGCCCTGAACTCACTGTGCCAAAATAATGTCGCAATCTGGTTAAGAATATAATTATTGAGATGTCTCTGCCCCAATTAAGGTGCTAATGAGACCAAATCCAAAGTGGATTTTATTGAACAGTAAATGTGAGGTAGAGAGAGAAAGGGAAAGAAAGATAAAAGGAGGGGGACAGCAAGGGAGTGTCAGGGACAGAGACCTCTCCTGGAGCAGGGCAAGTGTGACATTGTCCCCTGTGTGTGTGGCCTTCCCAGGGTGGGGGTTTTACACCCGAGCCAGTTTGGGTACGGGGGGTGGTGTTCACCCCCTGAGCAGGGATTACCCCACTGTTTCAGGTTGCAATGCAAGATGTAACCAAATGCATGTTTCAATCTCCATCTTCATCAACTGCTATAAACAGGTGGGGCAGTGTTCTTTATCTCTTCCATGAATCACCCTAGATAACGCCCTCCAGGGGAGATATCTTCTGGGAATGGGCCATTGAGAGTCACTGCAGGGCTGATAAAATTCCATCATCCCATTGTGGGATGCTGCACCCAGGGGGAGGATCCAAGCCTTCCTACCTGGATATAAGCTGAGGCTTGCAACACCAGGAGCAGCTTGCCTACAGGATTCCCAGAGGACAAGAGCTCCATAACCACCACTGGACCTCCAGAGGAAGACCAGACCCTTCTACAGGATCACTGCTTTGACAGAACCACGTTCATCGCTTCAACAGGACTGCAACCACCATTTAATGTGACTTCTGACCAACAGGGTGTCAGGTTATATCCTGACTCTGTCAGTTTAAGGCAGTGTTTCTGTATCATTACCTTAATCTTAACTAACCTAATAAATTGTAATTCTGGTTTAGACTCTCCCCCAGGTTTGCCTTCAAACCAGTACAAAACTCAATGTACTCGTCCCTTGTTTTCCTCCCAAAACAGGATTTCCCATCCCCAATCGTTTGCCAGGTGGAGGAGGAGGCTGCGAGGAAGAGGAAGATGCCCCTGGACACACAGACAGGTTAGGAGGAAGTCAGTGTCCCTTTCCCCCTCTCTCCTGCTCCATCTCCCAGCCCAGCAGAGCCCCTGGCTGCAGGACAACCCTGCTGCCAACGCCGTGCTGCTATGGATGCACTTACAGAATCTCCTCTCCTTTCCTTTGGCATGGAGGCAAATCCCATCCTCTCCTTGTCCTTCTTCCCCCAGGGAAGGAGCTGAGGATGGAGACCAGGGAGGACAAATCCCCAAAGCGGAACCTCATGGAAGAGGCCATTTTGAGCGACTCCATGGCACAGGAATCCAACAGGGAAAAAAAGCCACAGAGATCCCACATGAGGAAGGGCTTCAAACCCAGCCCAGGTTTCTCCGAGGAGGAAAGACCCACCCTGTGCCAGGAAGGTGGACAGAGCTTCAGCCAGAGCTCAGAGCTGGCGGTCCATGAGCAGCTTCTTGATGGGGAGAAGCCCTAGAAGTGCTTCGATTGTGGGAGGAGCTTCAGGCAGAGCAGCACCCTGATCCTTCACCAGATGATCCACACTGGTGAATGGGCCTACAAGTGTGGGGAGTGCGGGAAGGGCTTCAGCCACAGATCCACCCTTTTGACCCACCAACACATCCACACTGGGGAAATGCCCTACGAGTGTACCAAGTGTCAGAAGAAGTTTCGGACCAGCTCTGATCTCCTCAGGCACCAGCAGATTCACACTGGGGAGAGACCCTTCCACTGCCCTGACTGTGGGATGGGCTTCAAACACAACTCCCACCTCATCATCCACCAATGCATCCACACTGGGGAGAGGCCCTATGAGTGCCCCACCTGTGGAAAGAGGTTTCAGACCAGCTCAAATCTCCGCCTGTATGAGCAAATTCACACGGATGAGAGGCCCTTCTGCTGCCCTTATTGTGGGAAGGGATTCAAACACAACTTCACCCTCATCACCCACCAGCGCATCCACACTGGGGAGAGGCCCTGTGAGTGTCCCCAGTGTGGGAAGGGCTTCACCCAGAGCTCTGACTTGACCAAACACCAAGTGAGGCACCAGTAAGGGAAGCCCTGCGAGTGCCTCAACTTCAGGACTAGCTTCATGCCCAGTTCCACCTTCATCCCCCATTGGAAACCCCATGTTGGGAAGAGCCCTGGTGATCCATGTTCCCTGTGATCCATGCTGGCAGGAAACCTGTCGTTTTTCCTGCCCCTGCCAATGACCTGATGTGGGATCGAAGAACATGAGGGTCTGGCCCTGGCCCTGTCATTACATTCACTCCCACCTCAGGTCATTGCCAGGGGCAGGAAAGGGACTCTCTCTTTCCCTCTCCCTGAGGAGAAGGGTGTCCTATCCAGGCAGGGGGAAATTGAGTTAAGACCCAGTGAGTTGTTGTTTTCCCTGTACAAGTTTTATTTATCCCTTCCTTTATCAAAAATTTTTTCTCTTGCATTTGCTCTTTATCTCATTTACATTCCCAATAAATTGTTCTTATCTCAGCCCGGGATCTTTGCCTTTTGTGCTTTCCATGGGAGGCGGGAGGGTAGTGATGGCAGCGTGATTTTAGTGGGAGCAGGAAATTGGGGAATCCCATTCCTGAACCCCAGCCCATGGAAACCGAGAATCCCAGCTGGGCCCAGCCCTGGTGGCCATGGCAACAGCCTTGGGAGCGGGTCCCTGGCTGGGGCTGTGGGAACCTCTTCCCTCTGGTGCCCAGGGACAGGAGTGGAGGGAACGGCTGCAGCTGAGTCGGGGCAGGCTCAGGTTGGATGTCAGGAAAAGGTTTTTGCCCAGAGGTTGCTGGGGCCCTGCCCAGGCTCCCCAGGGAAGGGTCCCAGCTCCAGGGCTCTCTGAGCTCCAGCACCATTTGGACAGCGCTGCCAGGCCCAGGCTGGCATTTTTGGGGTATCCTGTGCAGGGCCAGCAGTTGGACTGGAGGATCCTGATGGGTCCTTCCCAGCTCAGCCAATTCTGTGGTTCTGAGATCCCATGAGCCTGGAGAATGGGCTGCAAATGGTTGCCATGGCAACGGGCTCTGGCTGCAGGCCTGAGCTGGTGTCCATGGCAACCACCCCGGCATGGGGTCTCCATGGAGCTGCCAAGAGACTGACCATAGCAATAGGGGGCTGGGGATGGTTGCCATGGAAACTGACCATAGCAACAGGACGGCTGGTGATGGTGGACAGAGGATTTGTCACAGGCCCTCAGAGGGATTCCATGGGGACTTTCCAAGAGTCTCCAGCCTGTTCCAGTGCTGGAATGTCACAGGCAGAGACAGGGGCTGCGTGGAGATGTCCCAGTGCTTTCTGGGGATGGTAAAGAGCCCTGTGGTCAGACGCCATTCCATGGTGACATCCCAGGGCACCTTGGGCTGCAAAGGCACCGATCTCTCACATGCACTCACGAGGTCTCCACGGTGACACCCAGGAGTCCCCAGGCTGCCAAAGAGCCGGGATGTCCCAGACACACTCACAGGGGTTCCTGTCATGGGACCTTCAGTCAAAAGCTTTACTTTTTTATTAGAGAAATTCCTGCTGAGTCATGAGGTGGAGAAATGACACCCAGCAGCCACCATGGATCCTCAAACCCCTGCAGGGCCCCTCGACTTCTAAAATTCCTTCTAAGACAGGAGACTAGGAACATCTGGATCCAATCCCAGCCCCAGTCTTTGTTAAAGGTTTAAAATATTGGAGATGTGGAATTCAACTTTAACACAATTTGTCCCACAGGATTAATTATGGAATACCAGATGAATTTATATAAATACAGCTTTGATTGATTCTGATGAAGATTAGAAAGAAAGATCTGAACAGTTATTTACTCCACAGCTCAGGAGCTATAGCCATTATTAGAATATAGTGCTCAAGGAAGCAATTTTGAAGTCAACAGGGCCTTGCTGGAGTTGTTGGAGGCCATTGCAGGCAGAGCCTCCTGCTCCAGCAGGAACTGCCTTTCCTGTGCCATATCTGAGCAGGGCAGGTCCCACTGCAGGAAAAGCCCCAGGCCAGCCCCAGCACAGGGAAGGCCTCAGGCACAAGGGCAGAGTGCCGTGCTGGGAGCTGTGCCAGGGAGAGCCTGAGGCACCAAAGGCACCTTGGCAGCAGCAGCTGCTTGCAGGCCATGGCCTGAAGCCTCCCTTGGCAGCCCGGCCTGGTGGCCACCACTGCAGAGCTGCTGCCTCAGGGCTCATTCCTGGCTGGGCTCTGAAAAGCCACTTCTGCTCCAGGAGCCTGACTGGGAAGCCATTGGCCCCAGCACCTTGGGGACAAGATATCAATGACAAAACTCTTCATGCCAGCAGAGCCAAGGCAGGGGTGGAGGAAAGGGCAGAGCCAGGCCCAGGGGGCAGGGCTGCCATGATGATGGCTGTGAGGTCACTGCCCCTGCAGCAGCCTGGCTGCCCTAAGCAGACATTCTGGCCAGAAGCATTGTGAGGGCACCCAGCATATCAGAGAACCCACAGAACAGGAATTCTGTCACTGGGGATGAGAGGGTTCCACTGTGTCAGATTGCACAAAGTTCCTGCTCTTGGACAATTCCTGGGATGGCGCAGGTTTGCTCAGTGTCTTGGTTTGGAAAGACCGGAGTCTGCTAAGGAAGGCAGGAGCCTCCCCTGAAATGGAGAATGTAAACCCTCCCCACCTCCCCGAATTGCTATAAATTTTAAATTAAGGGGCTTTCCGGCAAAAATATGGGAGCAGGAAATAACAGTTCTTTAATAGGGAAGAAAAATAAAAGGATAAAATAAACAATGCAGTACACTAGAACAACACTGACAGAGTCAGAACCCAACCTGACACCCTGTGGGTCAGGGTGTTGGTGGCAGTCCAATTGGAAATGTGGCTGCAGTCCTCCTGAAGTGTCAGGTGTGGTTCTGTTGGAGCAAGGGGGTCGTGTAGAGAAGGATGTATTCTTCCTCTGAAGATCCAGTGGAAGAAGAGACAGCTGCTGTTCCTGTGGGGAATCCCGTGGAGAAAGCCATGCCGTGTTTCAAAAATCTCTGGATTATATCTGGGTAGCAATGCTTGGCTCCTCCCTCTGGGTGGAACATGTCACAATGGGATGCTATAGTTCTTATCAGTCATGCAGTGACATTCAATAGTCTGCTATCAGCAGATGTCCCCTCCTGAGGGAGGTGTGAATGTGGTCACTCAAAGAGAGAGATAAAGCAAACTACCCAAACAACAAAAGATAATCTGCCATACAGATGGCAATTGAAAACATTTTGCATTGCAATCTTCAACACTAGGACCATGCTGGGAGCACTGGGATCATATGGGGAGTGACGGGGATGATAGAAGGGACAACTGGGTTCAACTGGGATCATACTGGGAGGAACAGGGAGCAACTGGAACCATGCTGGGGGCAATTGGGATCATACTGGATCATACCTTGGAGCAACTAGGACTGC